>QMIH01000002.1:380892-431058 GCA_003987875.1 Clarias batrachus | reverse complement strand
TATATATTATCTCGTCCACAACTGGTATTCCGGACGTAGCCAAGGTGTTTTATTTCTGTGTACAATATTATCTATTATGATAATCTGTAATCATCAATCTGTATTATTATTATTAATAATAATAATAATTCTCTCTGATATGGTTTTAGTGCATTAGTATGCGGTTTTATATATATTAAAAAACCTGTAACTAAATCAGTAATTGATCTGTGGCTTTTTTCCTCTGCGTGCCTGTTTTCCTGATTTCCTTTGTCAAGGTCAGATTTCTCCCAGCAGACTAAAACAGAGAAAGCAGGCACAGTAACGGTGGAGAAATGTTTACAAAACCTCCAACAGCATGACCTTGGTAAAAAAAAAAAAAAAAAATAGCCAGCAATTTTAGCTGCTATTTTTCTTTTTTTTGTGTCTCGATTAAAGTTACGATTAAATACAGAGCACAAATGCGAATCGTCCGAAAAAATAAGAACCAGAGAACGATAACACTGTTAAACTTTACATGTACAATGGTCTTGAGTGCTTATTTACAAGCTGCATATTTTTTGGAAGGAAAAATAAAAATAAGAAACTGTAGTTGCAGTGACCGCCCACTGGGTGGCACTGTAAAAAACACAGACAATACAGGATTTGTTTCCTTTAAAAAAAGAAAATAGTAGAAAAATGATTAGGGGAAAAATACATGATGGGCCGCTGCATGAGGGAAAATAGTAATAAATGAGTATAAATAAAGGCAATATTAAATATCATCATCATCATCATCATAAAGGGAACATTTTTATCAACTATCATTTTTAATGGGAAGGCGTTAAGGACTGACACGGGTTGATGGCACTCGAGGGGTTTCAATGCTTTTAATTCCTTTTTCCTGGGGTCTTGCCTAAACACACACACATGCGCGCACACACACACACACACACACACACCCAGCGCTCACTGTCTATTACTGATTATCCCATATGTCAGAGAAAAAAGTGGACAAGGTCCAATATCTGGACAGCAGAAGTCACGCGTTTCCTAAGAAACTGATTTGACAAATAGTAAAAAAAAAAAAAAAAAAAACTAAACAGGAACCAAAAAAGGTAAAAGAAACAGGCTGTACCAGGAAGTGTACAGACAGGGCTTAAAGTACAATATGTCCTGAATTTTCTCCATTCCAATCCTCGAGTTTTTTTTTTTCCCTCAATTTCTTTTGCAGTTAGTTGTACACATCGCCGTGGTAACGAAAGCGTTTGTGAGTCGCCGGTCGACCCCTCCCTGCGCTGGGCTGCGAGGGCCAGGAAAAGCCACCTTGCCCATGTCCTTGTGTCCCGCTGCAGTGTTCCAGTCCTCTGCGCTCCTTCACCCACTCAGCCCCCCACTCMCCCCCCCCCCCACTAGTTATTCACCCGTCGCTCCTTCCATCATCCGCTGTAGCTGTTGGGCATCAGTGCTCGGTTGCCATGGGTACAATGTTCTCATGGCGACCCATCTCTTCCAGCACGGCAGCCAATCGGTTCAGGTTGCCGTCGGGGAAGTGCTGAGCTTCCCACAGATCCAAGATCACACCGGTCGGGCTGGACTTAGTGGCGAAGTAGTTCAGGTACCTGAGAGAGAGAGAGAGAGAGAGAAAGAAAGTGTGAACAAGAGAGAGAAATGATCTTCAAATCCATCATAATGACTGCCAGCTAAATCCTCTTAACACTATTTCTGCATATAATTAGCATATCGGACACCGATTGGTCCCAGGCCGTTCTGAGCTTTAGTGACATCACAAATCATTTTCCCCATGAAGAGAGAACCAGGAGACAGGAAACAGAAAAATCAAGAACGGGGGGCTTCAATGCATTATGGACACACACACACACACACACACACACACACACACACACACACACACACACACACACACACACTTACTCACTCACTCACACACCACTGGCCTAGGCTCCTGCTGCTGCTGAAGATAAGACGCCTCCTGCTGAGATGTGAACTCAATAACTGAAAACACAGTTTGCACTTCTCACACAAGCTGTCAGAGGAGCGAGAGAGAGAGAGAGAGAGAGAGAGAGCGGTGCTGCAGGAGAGCACAGGAATTTAGCCGCACTTTTTTGTAAGCACCTTTGCCTGTCTTTCAGCAAACACACACACACACACACACACACACACACACACACACACACACACATTGCGGCTGACCTGTCCAGGTTGAGTTTGTGTGCCAGCATCCTCCAGTCGTTGCCGCGGGTCTGAGGGGCGTCCAGGCTGCTGCACAGCTTCTGTCGGATGGACGGAGGGATGCGGAAAGCGTTGGGACCCACCAGCGTGGTGATGTTACTCGCCGGGTCCAGCAGAGACGTGTCGATACACTGCGAGTCCTGCAGGGGGCGACAGAGATGCAACACCTCAGCAGCTGTAATACTTTACTACTGTGATTTTTTTTTTTCCATTTGTTTGAATAGAATCATCTATACTCTGCATGTGTGTGTGTGTGTGTGTGTGTGAGGGCATGTGAGACCTCAAATTAAATGTTTTAACACCATTTAAATGTGATTTAAGACCTAATATAATAGACTTAAAAATAAGGAAAACGATTTGAAAAAAATGTTTCACAAGTCATTAGCAGTTGGAGGTTTTAATTAGCGAGTGTGTTTAAATTCTGCAGACACGTTCGGGTGAATTTCCATCTGAAATGGGCTCAACAGAAAATTAAATAACACACACAATTAAATAATTTAGAAATAAAAATACAACTAAAATGAAAAAGGAATAATTAAAATACAAGAAAATGTAATTATACTGAAACCGAAAAATTAAAGCTGATATTGCGTCGAGTTTAAGATATTTTTGTAGATGAAATGTGGTGGGAAAAAAAATGACTGGAGATCACTTAAACACTTGGTGAAGTTGTATGGTAAAAAAATTACATTTCCATACACACACACATACTGTACACACACACACATACACATACACACACACACACACACACACACACACACACACACACACACATACACATACACACATACACACACAGTGATGAGAACTCACAGGATTGGGTAAGAAGGGAAGAGAATAAATCGATGCCCCGTCATACATAGTGTCCACTGTACAAGTCTCTCTGGAGACAGAGTTATGATCTGGAGTTGCTTCAGTCGCTCAGGTCTAGACTCAGTAACGTTAATAAATGAAGTCAGCTGACGACCTGAATGTACTGAATGATCAGGGCCCGTATTCACAAAGCGTCTTAGAATTCTCTCAGAGAGCTCCTATCTTAGCCTTAATAGTCCTAGTTGGGAGTCCTAGACTAAAAGTGATTTAGGAAACTTCTCAGAGCATCTCTGAGGACGGAAAGTACAAAAACCTTTATCTTAATGAGGGGGTGTGGTCGACCCCGTTGCTAGGGATGACGCAGCAATTCAAGAACTGTGATTGGTTGATAAAACATCTTTAAAGGTCTTACATGGCCCTCATTGTGAAAATAGAATATATGATAATATAACAGAATCTACAGTATGTTTATATAAAGAAATTGTATAATCATAAACGCAGGCTACTTTATGCAAAGTTTCTTTTATAGGCTAAATATCTTAAAGATAATTAAAACAGCCAAATGTTGAAGATGTGTTAACTTTTGAAGCAACCAATTTCCACGCAGTAGTTACTATATTAAAGTTCTTTCTGAAATTGGACAGAAGAGCAGTGTTTATGTTTTGCAGTGTTTGGAGAATATTTCTTCTTTCTACCATTTTGTCCTCTGCTATAGAAACTCTTAAGCCTCTTAAAAGTCCTCCTCTCTACTCTTAACAATTTCTAAATTAGGAGCTGTTTTTAGAGCCGAGTTGTTGTATGAATCATTTTTATCTTTGCTAAAAATGTAGTAGTAAATTTAAGGGGAAATTCTAAGAAAATATCATAATTCTAATAATTTTCTAAGAATTTTGTCCCTAGGAGCAACTTTTAGGCTTAAGAAACTTTGTGAATACGGGCCCCGCATGGTATGTAGCCAACAATCCAAGAGAGATGGAAGGACGTAAAACAACAAGAAAACCAAATTAGACAGAAGAGCAGTGTTTACATTCAGTGTTTGGAGAATATTTATTCTTTAAGCCATTTTGTCCTCTGCTGTAGAAACTCTTAAGCCTCTTAAAAGTCCTCCTCTCTACTCTTAACTATTTTTATCTTAGGAGCTGTTTTTAGGTCCAAGATGTATTTATTATTATTATTATTAATAAAAATATATTATTTTTATCTTTACTAAGATTTATTCCTAAATTTAAGGGAAAATTCTAAGAAAATGCCCTAATTCTAACAATTTCATCGTTAGGAGCAACTTTTAGTCTTACTTAAGTAGCTTTATGAAGCTGGGCATTTCACAATGTGTTTTTCTTCCCTGGTGGCACGGGTGTATTCCAGGATTTCCTCAAAAAAGCTAAAATGATATCTTACAGCGTGTGTGTGACTCTTAATCTTCCAGTTAAAGACAACATTTGAAGGAAGTAAAATAAATAAATAGATAAATAACAAGTAAAAATCATAATAATAATAATAATAGCTCAGGTCACCACTATGAACTCTATCCTTCACATGTGAGTGTTATTTGTGGAGAGCTGCACGATGAAGCGATGCATTGTTTGGTTTTGGCTTCACTCCAGGGGTCGGCGCTACGGCTTTTTGTTTTTTTTTTTATACTCGCACACATTCAGATTTAGTTATTCCGGCACAAAAGGTCCTGAAATGCTAAACCGCAACAACGTCTTCGCAGGCTGTCAATCAAAGCGGATGCAGTTAGAGGTTTAAGATGGAGATGAGGACGCGCGGCAGCACCTTCGCAGGGTTGAATCAATGCTTAGTGCGAATCTTATATTAGGACTAACAGATATAATGTAGTACAAATGAGCATTTTGAGACAAAATGAACTGATTGGATTAAACTAGTGAGGTCACTGTGAACCTTTGAAATCATGTGATAACTATCATCTGGAGATCGCGAGTTCGATTCCGGGGTGGTGCTGTAACCTCTCGCAGCCGGAGGTCTAGAGAGAGCTGATTGGCCGAGCTCTCTCAGAGGGGAGGGATGAGAGGTACTTAGTGCTCCCACATTAATCACGACTCTACAGCCAGTCAGGGGCGTCTGTGAGCTCACGCAACTGAAGGAGCGGATAGCGCTGTAAGGAAACACGTGATAGTCTTCGGCCCTCCCGGCTGAGTGGTCGCCCCCTAGTGACGGGGAGGAATTGGACATGACTAAATTAGGGAGAAAATCTAGAAAAAAATTATTTAAAAAACATCCAACATATTAAATTCAGTGCTCTTATTAAATTTCTCTGCTCTGATTGGATCAATTAAGACGTGTGTTAATGGGAAAATAATCGACTTCAGCATGTTATCAGTAACTGCACCACACCACGGTCTACCTTCACAATCTGTTCATCTGTCTGAGTGTGTGTGTTTAATTACGCCTAAATACTCCGTAAGACAGAGTTCCAGTAAGCTAACTTAATGACTGAAGCATCTCCAGCTACCTGACAAGTAAAACACACCTCACAATCTATAAGACAGCTGACAGAACAGATTTGCAGATATATTTACTAAAGAACCGGAGAGATTGCGTTATGTATTAATCAGTTTATCCCGGAAGATTTCTGATGGTCTGTGAAGTGGTCGGTGGCGGCGTGGCGTGTTGAACACCGCGCCTGAGCAGCTGCTTTTGGCAGCGGCAGTCTGCGGGAGGTCCTGCGGGAACCAGGCAGCGAAAGTCAACAGCACTCGAAAAAACCGTGCAATCTCACAGCTCTCAGGACTTAATGACAATTAGCCGAGTGCCCAGTCACTCATGGAGGTCCTCTCGGGAGCACACGCAGAGAGAGAGAGAGAGAGAGAGAGAAATCAGATGGCCTGCCATTACTGGAGACACGGCGATGGAGAGAGCAATCAGACGGCTTCGGCGCGATGCGCGGGAAGCCGTCCACACCTTCGTCTCTCCTCTGAGTCGCGTGCAGATGTCAGCTGCAAGGACAGGAGGCTGATTAGCCTTCATCCTCTCACAAGGAGCTTCTCCGAATTTTTGCCGAAGGAATCGACACAGTGCTGAGGCTAACAAAACGCCGGTGCGTCTCACTGCGTGTCCAAAGCCGCCTGTCTGACCATCAACTCATTTTCAAGAAGATTATTCATCTGTAATCTCTTCCCTCTGTCATGATGCTGAGGCAGCTGTGCAGCACCACTCTCAACATCTGGAGTTTCACATGTCTGTCTATCTGAGGTGTCTATGCGAATAAGTGGGAATTGGTGCCTGGATGTGGCTTTAAAAAAAACAACAAAAAAAACTTTGAATTAAAATCCAAGTAGAAATCCTAAAACTACACCTCTGCCAACACTGAAGAGGAGAATAAAAAACAAAACAAAAAAGAAACAAAGCTAGAACTGAGAGTATCTTGGCACTAAGAGTTCCTCAACCTCTGCTCCTTTACTCGAGAAAAAAATAAAAATAAATCTTTGTGCTTCTGAAACACTATATGCCTCCACACTTACTCTTCTTCTTTTACTTGTAGCTCAAAGGGACAGTTTGGGTTTTGCTTTAAATCAAAAACAGTTGAGACGCCGATACAGTACAGTAGGTCTTGGTCGTTGTATACTGTACACGCTGACGTAGATCGAATGCCTTTCTTGTATTTAAAGGGGCTGCAAAGAAATCAAGCTGGTTGATCTTGTGGAAACCAAAATGTGGAAGAAAACAAGAAATTGATTGATAGAAAGAACTGTATTGTAGAAATAAAGAAATTATAAGCCATTTGTATGGTGTGGCTCCTGTTGTGAATTGCTAGATTATTATATTATATTTCTTTTTATCATAACATTATTCGAATCACTTACTAGACTTTGTCTTTAATTAAAATAACATCAACATAAATTTGAATTACAAACGCTCCTAGGCTATTTAGGCTACGCAATAATCAACCTCTCCTCCATTTCGCTCGGGAACTAATGTCGCACGGTAAAAGCGTAATGGCGTCCCATCTAGAAGAGCAGGAGCTCCTTGTTTCTCTGGATTGCGCACGAGACTGAACGGCTGAGCCACTGACCTCCAACAGCGTGGTGTTGAGCTGGAAGATCTGCCCCTCGCCCTCCACCTGGCGCACGCACAGTTTACAGGCCAGCTCCACCGTCAGCGCGCTGAAGCGCTCCAGAGTGAAGGTGCAGTGCAGGTTCCTCTGAGAGCCGCTCCATACCTGCTGAAACGCCAGCTCCTGTCGTAAAAGAGTTGCATTTCATTACGCGTTTTATATTACAGGAATGAAATCAGGGCTCCCGGGCGGCCGCCGTAACGCTTCCTGAATCCGCCGGTTAGCGCTCGTACCTGGTACTTGGCCAGCAGTTTGCTCTTCCACTGCGTGTGCGGGACGTCGTGCAGCGACAGACGCAGGTTGTGGGTGCTGTCCTTAAAGTTCAGGGTCTTTGGTTCGTCCAGGAGCTTCCCACCCATCTGCTTCTCCATCTGCAGCACCTCCTACAGGTCACACACAAACATTACACACACACTCTTGATAACAGGTAGCACGTTTGAGACACACCGCCACACGGAACCTTCAGAACCAACGCCGTGCTCGTGTTCCGGTATTTTTAGACCGGCTTGAGCGGACAAAAGAGCGAGAAAAAGGCGTGAATGAAATCTTCCCGAGCTCCGAGTTCTTCGTGTGCGAGAACAACAGTTGGCTGATGGACTTTCTATTCAAATGAAATGCGTCTCTCTGCGGCATGGATGCGCGCCTGTAGCCTCCTACCACTCATCTGTGCCCTCCCACACACGCAGTACTCTCACACACACACACACACACACACACACACACACACACACACACACACACACACACACACACTAAATGTATAAGCGTGAGAAGAAATGCATAGATATGGGAAACAGCCATAAACATAAGCATGAACACATGTATAAAACATGTGCACAAAGACACACACACACACACACAATGTAGTAATAATAATAATAATCATAATAATATACACTATACACTCGAGTGTATGACAACAGTGTGAGTTTGTGCCGCCTGACAGCTGTGTGTTTTGTGCTCGTGACTCACTTTGAGGGCGTCCTGCGTGTCGTCCAGGCAGTACACGCGGATGTTGTACTCGAGCGCGGTGCAGGTGACGGGCCCGAACACGGCCAGCTTCAGCCTCTTGGTGGTGGCTGCGCTCACCGACTGACCCACTAAGCAGTACGTCCCCAGCGTCTCGGTCAGGATGTGACACGCCTCCTCGTCCATCTGGATGTAGCAGGGCGTGGTGAAGTTCTCCTCCCCTACCACCACCACGTCCTGCAGACACACGGAGGGGGAACACATCACGTAACCGCTGACGTGTCACAGGAATAACAAACATCAGATAACGCGGTGTAATAAAAGGGCTAGCTACTGTAGCGTAGTGTTTTAGCAGCTACAGTATCTATAGGATACACTTTATCCACAGTGAAAAGTTTGAACCAGACTCGTACTCTACAAGAACCAGGAAATGGGCAGGAAACATCTCCACAGACTCCTCACACCCAGGAAACGACCTTTTTCACCTCCTGCCTCCTGACAGACGCTACGGAGCGCCGCAGACCAAAACCGCCGGGCGCAGGACCGGTTCCTTTCCGCAGGCAATCTGACTTTAAAAACAGTCGAACTGGACTACAGTATGTACAATCTGCTGTAACAACAACAAAAAAGAAATGCACCAACAAATCTTACACCCTACTGTACGTTACTGTTATTAGCACTAATATAGAGTGTAAACACGCCAACATGCTTCCTACAAACTTCTTCCTCTACATCCTACTGCACATTACTGCTTGCTATTATTTGCACTACGCGTTGATACACACTGCTGCACTACTTGCACACTCACTCACTCATCTTCTATACTGCTTTATCCGATATTCAGGGGACCTGAAGCCTGTCCCAGGAGGATTAGGGCACGAGGCGAGGTACACCCTGGACACGGTCACGTTCCAGCACAGGGCACACACACGCTCATTCACACACTACAAGCAATTTGGGAACGCCAATTAGCCTAATCTGCATGTGGGAGGAAACCGGAGGAAACCCACCAAGCACTTGGGAAGAACTTGCAAACTCCACGCACACAGAGACGGGAATCGAACCCCGACCCTGGAGGTGCAAGGCGACAGTGCTGAGCGCTACACCACCGTGCCGCCTCCTTCCACACTCACTTTATGTAAATCTGATATGTATGTACTGTATTTACTCTGTATTAAAGTTTTGTCTATAACAAATACAGCGTTTTATGTCGGTCTGTACTTTAAAAGCCACAAACTGTCGGAGTCAAATTCCTTGTGTGTGTGTGTGTGTGTGTGTCAACATAGGTGGTGAATAAAACCCCATCCTGCTTGTGATCCTGAAAACGTTTGAATTTCTTCTCAGGAGGAACTCGCACATTTGAGTCTGAGCGTTGTAATATAGTTGTAAGGACGTTTCTGTAACCTCAAGTCAAGTCAAGACGAGACGAGTTGGCTTTTATTGTCTCTCACTTCAACCATAAACAGTTCATACTGCACATACAACATAAATTCATAAAAAAACTAACTAGCTAACCTAAAGACAAATTAGCCGGCTAGCCGAGACGAGACGGATTGACATTTTGACATGTTTACAGGGAACTGCCTACGTAGGTTTTTATACAAAAGAGACAAAATGCGTTGCAAATGTGAAAACAAGAGCGACAACATGACATGACAATGCCTTTATTAGGAGTGTTTATGCTGATTAGCAATAATCCATGTTCCGTTAAGAATTTTGACGTGTGAGACACAACAGCTTCTCGCACACTCATTTCATCTTTTAGTGTTGTGTCACAACTTTCTTTCAGAAATATTACCGTGAGACGCGTCACACCGGAGTCTCGCTCAGCCAATCATTTTGATATTCATTGTGTTTTGAAGTAATTTTTTGATCGTTTGTGTCCGAAGCGTTTGTTCGACATTATCATCATGCAGTCAATGTTATTCCGACATCATTTCATCAAAGTCTTTCTAACTATCAGAAACAATCTAATCCCAACGATGTCCCAACGGCTAATTCAATTTCACTCGTGCACTAAGCCGCCGCTAAGTCAACTAAAACGTAGCGGCGTCTGATGTAGCAAGTGTGTCATTGCTACAGTAAGATGTGCTGACGTTTGTTAGCTAGCAAATGTTAGCGACTCCACACACAATATGTTCTGTGTTTCATACTGTCGGTTCGAAAGGAAAACACGCTAACGGTTATTTTTCTAAGCACGCCATAGAAAAAAAAATCCAATTAGTTTAAAAATATAATATATTCTTGCTTCGCGGAACAAATGCGATCCAGAACCGAGCTGACCCAGAAAGTCTTCAGATCTTCCTGTTTCCCGTTTGTTAGCTCTGTTTTCATAAAAAGATATGATTAAAAAAACTTGGATCATTACTGTATGCAGAAATACATTTTGGGTGATTTTTAAATTGCAACGCCAGCACTTTATCCTTTCTGTGTGTGTGTGTGTGTGTTTTTAGCAGAACTTCAGGCAACTCTTCTTCTCCTTGTTCTTGCTAGCGGCTGGTGAGCGACCGCGGACGCGGATCAGGACGCTGGTTCAACAACATGGACAAGACATAAATACACATGCATTTTTGGTAATAGTTATCAGTTTAAGTTCTCATGAACATATTAAAGACTTCACATGATATGGAGTTTTATGCTTTTGTACTTTTGGAGCTTCGCACGCTTCAGACGTTCCTGATTTATAAAGCAGCTGGAGAGTTCGGACCGCACACTGTTAACCCCTCTAATAACGCTCGTCTCCGCGTCTCGCTCCTGCTTTCATAACGGCCAACCGAGTCGTCGGAGCTCGAGCCCGAGCCTCTTCTCTCTACATCAGTTATAATTCGGGCGCTTCCGCAGGCTTCGCGCTGTCATTAATTTCATCCCATTATGAGCGAGAGAGAGAGAAAAGGAATTAAAATACTTTATTGTCGGCTTGGCCATTAAACAGCAGCATTATGACTGGTCATTAGCCTCTGTAACAGGTCCTGTGGGAGCGGCGGATTGCACAGCGTTAGCGAGATAATGAGGAAACAGCACAGGGAAACTGGGCTAATGCCTTCCAGAACTGATTTATTTACCCAAGCCCTTAGTCAATCCATCACGACGCTCTTTACAAAAAAAAGAGAAGAAAAAAAAGATGGAGTTGAAAATGCACTTTTTTAATCTTTAATTATTTACTAGATGATTGTTGCAGTAATAAAAAAAAAAAATTAAAAAAAGCTTTGCACAGAAACACATTTCCTGTCAAGCAGTCAGCGGTGCATCATGGGAGAAGAGTGGGAATGCTCGTTAGCATTTCTCATTCACACATATGAGAGGTGTTCGAGTCAAACCAGGACTCGTGAGGGTTTGACATTTAGAGAAGCACTCTTCGCCGCAGTAAATCATCTGAGAGGTGCAAAGGTTTTAACGATTCTGTGACCGCTCAGTGAGGGAGAACGCGCGGAAGAGACGCTGAAATCTGTACAAAATCACCACTCGCACGTTATCCACCATTTCCACAGGTTCCACCGCACCATTTCCACATGTTCGGTCCGTTAAAGGAGTTCCTGGGAGGCCAGTGTTTCAGCCCGTCTGATCAGAGGAAACCTTCTACTCGAGCACTAGTGAACTTCTGGGATGAGTGCATTAGTGTAGCATTGAGACTATATATATAGAGAGAGAAATAAAAGGAGTTTTACTCTCATAACTGTGTTCTGTTATTCTGGACAGTCAAAAGTCCCGGTTTGACCCGAACGTCCCCTTGCGTATTCGGACACGGCCGACCTGAGAAAGCGGTATTTATTACCGGCTCGCGCGGCTGCGTTTCCGTCCTCGGCACTAAGTGTAAAACCACGGCCGTGAACTCCGTCTCAACTCGCCACCGCCGGAGATCCCTCGCTGTGAGATCTAATCGATAGGCGTTGCTTTGTTGAAAGTGTTGAAATGCACGCTTGGTTTTAGCGCTCGCGCCACAACATCGGCATCCATCAACGTCACGCTGCCACGATGTCTGCTTATTCACAAACAAACAAAAGACTAAATAAAGACAAGAGGAAGACACATCTCGGCCGAGGCGTCTCTCTCTCTCTCGCTCGCTCTCTCCAGCTGCAGTCAGAGTGAGCTGTTCTGCAGAATCAGGCAAGCTTCTGAACGGAGGAGCGCGTGGAGGATTTATGGCATTGTGAGAGAAATGGACTTTGTGGAGTGAGTAATCTGCTGCTCAGTCAAGCGAGTGCAACAGCAGTCCCTACAGACCAAGCTCTTGAACCCTCTTTCTCTCCCTCTTACACACACACACACACACACACACACACACACACACACACACACACACACACACACACTCACTCTCTCTCTCTCTCTCTCTCTCACTCTCTCTCTCTCTTTCTTTCTCCATATGAGCTCTGCCCTTAATCACTCTGTCCCCAGTGTCTCCTCCGTTCCTCTCCTCTCCTTCATCCCACTGCTTCCTCTCTTGTCCCTCTTTGTCCTCTCGGTCCCTCATGTCTATTTCTGATCGCCGCTCTTACGCGACATTTTGTCAATTCTTTCTCATAGGATTAAAGAACACAATGTTAATCAATCATTTGGATTTCTTATCTTTTTTTTTTTTTTTTTTAACTATACAGACTTTGAAATTTTCAGCTTTTGGCGTCTATGACCCTCATCTTTATCTGGTCAGTTTGGTCGAACCCGGGCTTCCTGTTCTTCCTGCACCTCGATGTGATCTTCAGCTTTTGTAGCCCGTCCGCCTTAACGTCTGATATTTTAGCCGTGCTTTGGATGCTTTTCTGCTCACCACGGTTTGTACGAGTCCTTACTTAGTGTAGTGACCTAGTGCAGACTTCAGCTCAAACCAGTCTGACCTCTGACCTTTTGCCTCATCCTTTCGCAGAACTGCTGCTTCGAGTTAATGTTGAAGGTTCATTTCTCATGATCAGTTCCTCCTTCGCTTCGTACAAAGGAAAATCTGCATACGAGCGCGTTAACGTTCTTATCTTGTTTTTACAAGATTCTGATTCCCGGAGAATTTGTTTAAAATTCAACTAAATAAAATTAACACTACTTTTACGATTCCTACTAATAACAACAACAACAACAACAACAACAACAATAATGTTTTTGCTATTTTTTATAGAAGTGAATAAATGAAATTTCAGCGAGCTCTTCTGGGAAATTGATTTTTACACTGATTGTGCTCATCCTTAAGAAAATAACAAAATTTTGCCTTTATCAAGTATGCAAATGTGCGCATATTTAATTAGACAAAAGCCTCATTTGCCTCATCAACAAATTTTCCAGCCATACAGCTAAGAATTCATTGTGATTTCTATTGCTTAAAATTTTTTTTAAAAACCCCGACCCTATTCACCTCCAGTCCTGCCTTGAAAACTCATTTGAAATGTGTGTGTGTGTGTGTCTGTGTGTGTGTTTGTGTATCACATCCTGAAAAATCTTTAACTATGTTGGGAAACTATAAAAAGTGCATCTGTCTCTCAGCAACAGGGTCTCGGGAAGACTTCCCACATTGTTAAAAAAAAGGAAAGAAAAAAGAAAAAAAAAGAAAAAAAGAAAGAGTAGCTGTAAAACTGTGTTTCTTTTCCATTAATCCTTAAACGCATCTCGTTTAAGAGAAAACAGCTCCGTGCCTTTGTGGTTATGTGCCCTTTTTAGTTTTTATTTCAACATCCAGGCCTTTGCTAGTTTTTTTTTTGTTGTCTTTTTTCTGACCACCCAAGAGTGTTTTATGTTTGATAAGATGAGACAAGGTCACAGACTGCTGCTAAGCAGCTCGAAAGCGCTGTGGCTCTGAAGGGAGATGAATTGCGAGGAATCTGACGGCTGCTCGCCGCGATCTGAAAGGGATCGGTCACGTCACGCGCGCGATTCGCTCCGGCTTCGGGTGTGTAGGAACGGAGTACGGCGGCGATGCACGACTTAGCGGAAATGTACCTGAAATATTCGTCTGCGGTCAATTCTACTCTACATCGGTTATAGTTAACGGACTCGTTCCAATACTGGACGTCATCGTTTCTATAGCAACCTCACGATCACAGGGCATATCCTATATCGACCGCTGGTGTAGTGATTAGCGCTGTCGCCTTGCACCTCCAGGGTCCGGGTTCGACTCCCGCCTCACGTCCGTGGCCATGGGGTTCGCACGTTCTCCCCGCGCTTGGCGGGTTTCCCTTAGAGTGTACTCTAGTTTCCTCCGACAGACCGAAGACATGCAGGTTCGGCTAAGTGGCAGAGAGTGTGAATGACAACCTGGTGTTAAGCTTGGAAGCCTGATCTCATAAGGAACTGCCACAGAAACGACTGATATACACAATCCCCAGGGTGGGTAGTGTCCGTCACCAGATGTGCTAAATGGAACATGGATGGACCAAAATACCAAAAAGATATGCATGTATATATATATATATATATATATATTTGTTTATTATAAAAGTTCCAGAAAAGCTCAAAATCCTGTTGTTCATTTCATTGCAAAACGCTATAGTGTCGTCTCATTATACGATACTTCACGTGTGTTTCATCACATCAACCCGTTGTTGATTATTTCTCTACAACAGGACGTCCCGAGACGCTTTATTATTTTATTTATAATTCAAAGTGCAGAGCGTTACACACTAGTTTGTGTGTATGTGAGCGAGCGAGCGAGAGAGAGAGAGAGAGAGAGAGAGAGAGGGAGAGAGAGAGAGAGAGAGAGAGAGGGAGAGAGAGCGGAGTGCTTGTTTCTGAGGGAAGCTCTTGCGTAGGCTGATTCATGCTTCATGCACGGCTAATTAGAGAGCTGGTGTTGTGTTCACGTGTGATAACTATAAAGGGCAGTACCCGGGTGCTTTGTTCGCAGCTACGCCCCTGGTCCCGTTCCCAGATAACTCGAGATAACTTTTCCGGTTAATGACAAGGCTAGCGGGTGGCCTGCGCTATCAGCAGCTCACGAGCCTCAAGCCTCAAAAAAAAAAAAAAGTAAAAAGCCCATCTTGTCCTCTCTGAAGCCTGGAGTGTGAGGCGCACAGAGGCGCACGGAGGCACATGGAGGCCTGATAACACACTGTTCTCCATCTAATTAACTCTGGGTTCTGTTTACCGAGACTCGCCCAGCATGGTGCGAACAAACTCCGGCTCTCTTCCTCAGCTCGCTTATTTCTCTCCTTGCTCCGCATCGCTTCCGTACAAAACCCACCAGGTGTCGCATATCTAGCAGCAGCACACACTCTCACGGCTCAACAGCTGGAAAAAACGCGGCCACGATGTAAACACTGGTTGGATGAAACGGATCCGTGAATGAGCTTTAAATACCCCGAGTCAGACGTACTCACCTCCCATTGGCCGTGCTGCGACTGGCTCTTCAGCTGAATGAGCCAATCCTCGTTGTCGGCTTCGGCGCAGTGGTGCATGGTGATGATGACCGGCCGGGTGAGGAGAGCTCCCGGAGGCCCACAGCTCACCACCGGGCTCAGAAGAGTCTGAGTGTCGTCCACAGAAGGTCTACACACACACACACACACACATACAAAAAGTGTACACGATACACACTTCCATCAAAGTTACAAAATTCTGTTTTATGGCTACGTCTCGGATTTACGCGAACCTAGCACGAGTGATCTCTGACATTTCGCGAACGCTGACCTTCTCCAAAGCGGCTCTGTCAGTTCTGTAGTTCTGTCTGCTCTCGTTTCCATGGTAACGGCGCAAAGAATAGAAAAAAAAAGTCCAGAGACTAGTTCACTGTGTTTTGATTGGCTCGCACGCTGATCCTGCGCTACGACACGTTCTCCTGCGGTTTGTCGGATAGCTGCGAGTCTTGATTTATTTCTTTTCTTAAAATCCGAAAATCATTTTTCCTGACTGTATACGTTGGCTCGGTTTGTTTAACAAACATGAGAAATTGTGTTTTCAAGTCATCTTTCTGTAACAGAGATTATTTTCAGGTCATCCTGGGGTCGTAACGAGAGAGAGAGAGAGAGACGCACTTTTCGGCTACTGGAAACGGTAACTTGGACCCCGGCTCTCATTACGCTGTTTATTCAGGGCCAAGCTGGAGGAGGTATTGGAAAATGAGCGGAGCGTGGCGGGGGAGGTCGGGAGGAGGGGAGGTCTGATCGGCCAGACGATTTCCCACAATCCCACCCGGCTGCGCTGATGAATGTCAGAGACTACAGGAGTGCTGTGCTTGTGGTGTGATTGGAGAGGGACGTTACCTCATTGTCTCCTTCCTGTGCACCGTCACGTACATCTCGTACACCCGGCCCTGAGGGATAGCACCCGCTGGCACCAACAAGCTCACACCTGTGGGTAGACGACACACACACACAGAGACACACACACAGACACAGACACAGAGCAACTGTCATCAAACTGTGACCTCTGCCACGCGGTGCCCTCTGCCAGGCCTCGTGTCTGCCAGTGCTCACTACGGCGCCAGGCAAAGTGCAAAGAGCAAAGCACTGTCAATGTCATTTACATTCACACACACACACACACACACACACACACACACACACACACATAGATACTAGGCCACACAGCACACATCCAGCCTGTTGTGGAAATTCCCTGTTCAGGCTTGGATGTGACACCGTAGAGAGGGTTGATTTTCTGCCTGCTTCCTGCTCTCACACAGCGAGCATTGATTTTTTTTTTCTTTTTTTTTTCTGCTTGTCCTTCCACTGAACTCGACAAAGGAAAACTCCTGTTTTGACAACTTTCATGTTTTTAAACGCTTTTCAACACTCGGCGCTGTGATGGAATTAAACCCGACCTTAACTCGCGGTTCGTTTCGGCAGATTTCTCACCGCACGCTTTCCGGTTTAAGTGCCGAAGCAGAAGTGAAAACTCCCACCGAGGTTGGACTTGTTACGCTTTTCAGTTCACTCCAGGCCGGGCGCTCCTGAAATATTCATCTGCTGAAACGTACACGGATGCTGCGTATAAATGAAAGGAGGCGCCTTGGAGAAAACTCGAAACTTTCTCGACCTACAAACACCTGCTTGCACATGCGCTCCACGTGCCGGGAACGATCCGCGCATCCTGGTGCTGGACGGGACCTTGGAAGAGATCTTTGCAGTCTGTGCGTGATGCTCTGGGAGACGCCTGGCACATCTGGATTTAAGCTACATTACACACTTTTTTTTAAGAGCTCAGAGCACCGGTCCGGTCCTGTTGGAGTCCGTGGCTAATCGAGCTCCCGTTTTGAGTGACGTGAGGATGATCACTCTTTACAGCCTCGATCTGATAAGCGCTCTAATCCTGTTATATCACGCATATGCAGCATTTAGTCACTTTAAATGTCGTCCTCTTGCTCTCAAGTTTCCACAGTTTGAAAGGGAGGACTCGGTTAGCCTTTAGACGGACACGCAACAGAGAACTATTGACCCGGGAGAGTAGGGGGCATCAAGCTGAGCACGGAGATAAGATAACGAGGCTGAGTGTCCCGCAGAACACGCCTTCTCATCACGGAACCGAGAAGAACTGCGCTGTATTCGATTCGCTTCGGAAGCAGGAAGACAGAAGGAAAAATATGGACGCTTTAACAAGCTAGTGTAGTATGGTGATTGATCTAAAGGAAATATTTTGCGTATACAATATACACTATAGCAGCCGTGTTGATTTGCTGAGGAAGAGCGTCATGAGCTCCAATGTTGGAATTCCGACATACTGTATTATACTGTACTGCACTGCATGGGCACATTTATTTATTGTTATTTACTGTATATGCACCGTAATAAGCTGGATACGAATACATTTACTGGTGAACTGCAATAAAAAAATATTGCCGAGTTTTTTTTGGGTGGGATTTTCCCCCGATTTTCTCCAATTCCTCCCCGTCACTAGGGGGCTCCCACATTAAGCTACTACTACTATCACATGTTTCCTCCGAACCACGTGACGCCTGCCAACCGCATCTTTTCGAACTGCTCGCTCACGTTGGGGGCGGAGTAACACACTCGGAGGACAGCGCTATCCGCTCCTTCAGTTGCGTGAGCTCACAGACGCCCCTGATTGGCTGTAGAGCCGTGATTAATGCGGGAGCACTATGTACCTCTCATCCCGCCCCTCTGAGGGAGCTCGGCCAATCAGCTCTCTCTAGACCTCCGGCTGCGAGAAGTTACAGCATCACCCAGGAATCAAACTCGTGATCTCCGTATGATAGGGCGAGGGCTTTACCACTGCGCAAGGGGATTAAGACAAAAGTAATGGCGCCCTACACCGATAAGCCATGACGATACCACCTTCACACTGATTATCAATTATACACCCGGAGACCAGACTCACGATCCAAGGCAGATTTATGCAGGACACCCAGTCTGGTCCGATCCTTCGGAAAAGTCATTACTGGCCATCATGACCCGGCCTCCAAACTCCCCAGATCCCGATCTGAGCCACAACATGAGGTGCCAGAGCAGAGCAGCCCTGGTGGCACAGGTGGAACCTACACAATAAGACAAGGTTTTCTCCCGGTTTATTGACAGGTTCACGAGGCACCTTTTCACTGTTTAATCATCTGTTTAACGGCTGAACGTTATTCTCCAAAAGTGCAGGAGCGTTTAGTTCGGCCTACTGTACATAAACATTTGAAAACAAAGACAGTAAAAGATGAAGGAGTCACGCTGTACTCGCACATGCTTTTCAAAACCGCTAGGCCTGACAGGGTTCGCGGGATTATTACCCTTGCGTAAGGCTTACAGTGATCCCTGGCACCCTTCCACACTCTGTCTCGTATTTGACTGGTGTAAGACCTTGATAAATAGCACCTCAGGCAGAGCGTGTGTACACAAAGCAGCTCATTTCTTTTTACACATGACTATATGGGTGTCAGAACAGGACTTTTTAAATCGATCGGCTCTATTCGAAGCGGACACGGCGACGGACTGAGGTTCTCCTGATGTCCTTTGCGGACCCTGGAAACGTTTTGTAAAATTGCTGTAATCTCTGCTGTAAGTCGTACGGAGTCTCTCCATCAGCAGCGCCCCTCCCCCTTCCCCCCCCCCAACCACTGCGCGGCCTGCTCTTCATTAAGCCGTTTAGCATCAATCAGCGGCTGGCAGCACCGGCGCTACCGCCGTCCAGACTGCATGTGCTGACGCTCGCATATACTGTACACTGCACTCCACGCCACTGGATCACTTCAGGATGTGCGCCAGGAGAACGAGTCGCCCTCGAGTCTGACCTTAAATACAATCATTCACACTGAGAGGTGCGAACGCAGGACCTGTTTATGTCACAGCATGCCAGGTTCTGGCTCAAGCAGGATTTGACTTGATGCAATACATAAAAAGTTACTGGGGTAAAACACTGCAGTATACGATGTTATTGGAAAATAATCACCATCTAGCTGTCACACACCTGAGTTAGGCACGATGAGGTGTCCTCCGAGGGAGTTGAAGGAGCCGATGGCGGTGCAGGACGGGTCTCGGGAGCGCACCAGGCTCTGAGTGCGCCGGCCCATGGTGTCGCTGTCGATGAGCGAGTGCGCCAGCTTGGGAGAGAGCTTGGACGAGAAGTCGGAAAGCTCGTCCTGCGGCGTCACCGTGCCCGACGAGTTGTACACTTTGATCTTCAGGTTGGGCAGGGGGTCGAGCAGAGGGGAGTTAGTCATGGGGATTTTGTCGGCCACGTCGTGGAGGGCGTAAACCGGACCGCGGTACATGGCCGCCGCCGAGGTCAGGTCCGGAGGTGCGGTCAGGAGATCGGCTGGAAGGAAGAGAGGAGTTTAAAATTCTGAGTTGGAAAGTCAATCAGTATTCTGTGTGGTTTCAATTATCTAGTGAGTGTCGGTTGCATGGTGGTCTTTATCTGTTGGGGGGCAAATACATTTGGAATATCTAGTCTTGGTGAATATTTGGTTGACGCAGTGGAAAAGGAGTGTAAGAAGGTGTAAGAAGATACAGAGTCAAAGTGTATCCTAATGCAAGCTTCTCTCCACACACACACACACACACACACAGTCTCTTCCGCACTCCTCCACTTCTCTGAAGCAGATGAAGTGTTCCTCAGAGGCATCTTTAGAGCTCCGGGTCAGAGTTTTGGGTGCCGTTCTCCGGGCAGCAGATGGCATCCTTATTAACGAGTTAATCCCTTCGCAGGTACACAGATGACTCCGCGTGGGCGTGCTGAGTGGGAGTGGCGGCCATGCTGAGCGCTCTTCCTCCTCGCAGCCCTCTCCTCACTCACACACACATGTTTCATTCGTGCTCTCGTGCCACCATGACAACAATGACAGCAACCCGATGGGTGCTACGCTAGGTGTTAAGCGCGGTCTTGTGGAGAACACACTCGGCAACATCGCACTTCCATCGCACAGTGTGCTCTCCTCCAGGCTTGTGACGGACGCCGTGTTGTTAACCAGGTTGCTTCTGATACCAAATCGACTCTGTAAAGTTTGCTAACTACGATCCGCTGTGCGTTTGTCACTCTCTCCAGATGCCGCGTATCGATTTTTACGCCTCGGCGTGGGCGGAAAGCGCGTCAGGAGACCGCTGAGCTCTCGCGTTTAGCTCGGTGTGCCTACATTCCTTGGTGTTTACCTCGTTTCCACAACACCTTTCAGCCGGCCCGGCGCGCATGATATCTAATTATCATTGAACGTGCCTTGCAAGCCGAGCTAATTATGGCTTCATGATAACTCGCAGATTGCCTTCATATCAAAGTGACAAGCATTCTAATGGTGTCTCGGCAGAAACGTCGCCGACATGCCTTTTTCCCTCCACCCGGCGCCGTTCTTTCTTTTGTGCACTCCCGTCACCGTGGGAGCAGAAAAAAAAAAAAAGAGTCACGCTTGAATTATTGAAATGTGTCATCACGGCTCCGGGGTGAGGCTTCTGACACGTATCAATTCTCAATCTTCCCCTGTCACCTCAGTCACATTCTCATCAGGATCAAGGTTTTTATTTTTATTTTTTTGAAGAAGCTACATTTATAGTTTTTCAACTTAATACAATAGCAGGTAATATTAAGCATTAAAAAAATTTAAATGAAACGATCTGTCTCACCTGTGCGAGCGGTTTTAATGCTGACCGGCTGGAAGCCGCCGTTGAGAGCCGAGGAGTCGATGATGTCCGAGTCGAAGTCGCGATGGTTCTTGCGGTAAACGAAGAGCGCCACGATGACGGAGATGACCAGGCACATGATTACGGCGATGACGATGCCCACATAGAGAGCCACGTCGTCTGTGCTTGGGGCGGCTGCGGGTGGAAAATAGAACGAAACAAAAAATAGAAAGAAGAAGAAGAAGAAGAAGAAGATAAGTCTCGAAAGCTTTGAATCAAAAGGGTGTAGAGATAAAAAAAAACAAAAAGAATCATCGCTGATTGATAGCACTTTCATTAAAACTGTGTCGAATTAGGACGGAGATGCTGTCTGGGTGCCAATATCCTTCTCACACAGATAGCTCGGGATATTAATAAATGCAGGACTTCATTACCTTCTACTGAGCGAACGCCGCTCCCTGACTGGAATCCAAAGGCACTCATTTAGGATCAGTGAATGAGGTGTGGTGTTGTGTATACAGCGGGTGGAAAGGATTGAGAAATGAAAACCTAGATGGCTTCTGTCGCCCATAAATTTGCCCATAAATAACAGTCATATATATATATATATATATGTGTGTGTGTGTATGTGTGTGTGTGTGTGTGTGTATTGGATATGCATATGCGCCTTAAACAAAATCAGTTTTCGAGGTGTTTTTAAGACTGAAATAATCATAAATTCACCAAGAAAAACATTTCAAATATTAACATCATTATTATCATCTTGTTTTCATTTTTATTTCTCTTCTGGCCTTGAAATAATCTCCAGCATAAACCAAACCATCCAGCTTATTTTCCCCTAACAGGCTACTGGTGACACTTTCAACACTGTATTTACCACAACGTAAATTCATTATTTCACCTGCGCATTGCTTCCACTATTACAACCTGCGCCTCTAAAGGAAAAAAAAGATTTAATTTAAAAGATTTAAAAGATGTAATCCAGTATATCATATTAAAGGGAAAGGATCTCAGAGACTGTGAGTGGAGAATGTGCCTCACTACGGGGCCTTTCTCACGTTCCTGAACTTCACTGTGATTCGGTGCGATGTTAAGATCATAGGAGGTCGTCAGGAGTTCAGGATGTTGAGAAGCGCTTCGGGAGAAATCCAAATCCGCCCAAAAAGATTTTATTAGTGGTGTACTGTAGGTTTGAAATTAACTCGTATAGCATTTCTTAACCTAATTGGATGTAGTGAATTCTAGATGGTTTGAGACTTATCATTATGGATCGTAGACTATCCTGAATTCCTTATTTAGTGCTGATGTGGACCGTTTTAAGCTCTCAGTACTGGATCGCTCGATAACCCTTTCATACAGGAACTGGAGCAAATGTCCTAAAATGGCTAGAACCCCAACACCTAACTCTGCGTACGAAACTATTAAAGAATATGCTCTAATAAACAAAACAGAGTTAATTAGGCTGCTGGTATAAGTTGAGAAATCATATCAGTTTTTGTTATCAGTTCAATTCACAGCAAGTTGTACGATGTAGTAGGTACGTTGTAACAGTTGGTAGGTAGATCTTGACAATTCTTACACAGTTCTTCGACAGTTTTTAAACAGTTCTTAGCCAATTCTTAGGCAATTCTTAGACAGTCTTAGACAGATCTTAGCCAGTTCTTAGCCAGTTCTTAGGCAATTCTTAGACAGTTCTTAGACAGTTCTTAGCCAATTTTTATACAGTCTTAGCCAATTCTTAGCCAGTCTTAGCCAGTTCTTAGCCAGTTCTTAGCCGTTCTTAGCCAGTTCTTAGCCAGTTCTTAGCCAGTCTTAGCCAGTTCTTAGCCAATTCTTAGCCGTTCTTAGCCAGTTCTTAGCCAGTTCTTAGCCAGTTCTTAGCCAATTCTTAGACAGTTCTTAGACAGTTCAGCATGGGTTCAGGGCAGAGTAGGTCATTCCTAAGTACATATTACAATTTTGTAGCTAATTAGTGGTTAATTCATAGATGATTAGAGCATGTGATGTCACAGTGTTGAACAACCAAGACAGTAAGTAATAAAACGCAAAATGGTTCAAGATCGCCATGATGATGGAGATGACTAGGCGTGTCATGCTATGAGAAAATATAACCAACATTTTTTTTGTTTCTTATAATAACACAGGTATTTTTCGTTTATCAACAAACACCACATTCGTGCGTCACTTTTGTGGAACGTTTTCTAGAACCTAGAACTGTAAGTTCATGTTATGGTTTACATTACTGCAGCTGTTCCTTCACTAATTCCTCTTTGTTGATGCCGACTGCTATGCACGAAGAGACTGGAGACTCCTTAGATACATTTCACATAAACAATCAACAATGACTTTATATAGCTCTTTAGAAGCGAAGACATGCCTTTTATGATTCGTGTCCTATCCCCTACACAGAATTAGCGTCCCTTTGAATCAAAATCAATCCCACCAGTTTAAGTTTCTGAAAATTCATTAAAATATGTATAAATATTATGTGTATGTTTAGACTCTAAACACAAAGAATGAATCAGCAGCCTGGAGAGAGAGACCCGCATTTCTCCCTCACTTTGAATTTGCTGATAAAATCTCAAAATAGCCTCCTGTTTCATATTCCATCCCGCTTTTATTCCCCCCCTACCCCCCCTCCCCCTCTCTCCATTGTTTCTTTCCAGCTGCAAAAATCTATTACTGATTATACGCGACCGCAGGCCGCAGCTATGCGCCTACTGACAAGCCGTGATTAGGGCCGACGTCAGGCGTGCGTCTGCGTCGAGGAGGCACTTTCGTCCTCGCGATAATTGTGATGAATGTGAATCGGCATCAAAGCCACCTGTCAAGTGAGGGAAATGGGTCCACTTTCAAAGTGTTCGAACGGCACAGGGGCGACACGAACAACCCTTTCGACCAGAACGAGGTGCGGCGCCGATGCCTACATGAACGAGCTGGTAAGGGCTATTGATTCCTCCATCAACCTTAAATGGGACATAATCAACCCTTCGCGTGTGGCAGGGGAAGGCTAAATGGATCTGTGTTCGCCCGATCCTTTTATTTGCACCCTCACCAAACTCAGAAGTGGAGCGCGGGATTGTGGGAGTGCATAAATTAGCCGGGGACATAAAAGTAAAAGTAACTGGTACATATTGTCAGTATCATTCGTAGTAGTTCCAGACATGACCACTAGGTGGAGGTAGCAACCATAAAAGTCGACTTTATGCAGTTCTGTTGCACATCTTTATTATACATTTTAAAAACGCTTATTGCCCTGTAAGCCATGTTTCCTGCAAATGCTTAATGTTGCATTGCGATGAAGATTTAATAGAAAACTTGAGGGTGGAGTGGAGGAGGAGAAGGAGGAACACTTTCGGGTTAACATGTAGAGTGAATGACAAGAGCTCTCACTCGCTTCCCGGCCTTGTTTTTCCTGTCAAGGCTGCTCGGATTTTCTAGTAATTGCAGCTCTATTGAAAAAAAAAAACAGGGACGATGCTGTGTATGTGTGTGTATACACATATATATTTATATAATGTGTGTGTGTGAAAGATCACATTATTGGGCCTTTAAAAAAAAATAAAAAATCAATGTGAAGCTCGTCACGGCACTGGTCCTCGCTTGGCTTAATCACCATGACATTTCAAATGAATCTTTCCTAATGGGAGCCTTGCCCTCTAAACCTGACTGCTCCGACCTCTACGCAACACTGCACTCACTGCTCTCTGCGCACACTCTGGACCTTACATGGTCACGCACTCAATCCGATATAGATTGAATTAATCGTATGCCGACCCCCCGTGGCGATCTTGTCTCTCTGGACGCAGGCTGTACGGTGGCACGGGTAAAGCCGTGAGTCGCGAGTTTTCTGCTCCTGACTCATGGTTGCCGATTTGGTCACGGGTGCGGGAGAAACTGATCCCATCGATCGGCCTGTGATCTCGGTAAGCCGGTGGAGGTGGCGAGAGGGGTGTCGATTATCTGCCAGATTTTAAGCCTAAGCAGTCTGAGAGTTTCTGCGGAGATTATCCGATGTAGCAGGAGGCAGGTTCGGGTTACGGGGAAGCTATTTTTGAGATGTGCAAATCTGACACGTTTCCATTCTGAAACCCTGAAATGCTTCGTATCGTTAACAACCTTCAGTCATTCAGTAGCCATTACACCTCTTACAACGCCGAGGCATTTTTAAATTTGTATTCGCTTTAAAACATCTCTTTACAAAGACACAAATTAAGCAGCTCAGATCTCGAGTAGAAAGAAAGAGAGGAAGCAATAAAAGCGCAGAGATTATGATCTGAATGCGGCTTTGCTGCACGTGTGTAAATTATATCTCCAGCCTGCGAACGTACACGTCTGATGATGAAGCAGGGCAGAGACGGTGAGGGACAGGGGTTTGGAGGAGGCTCGTGAATGTATCACTTAGATTAATACATTTCTTTGAACATGAGCGATCGCAGGTAGAGACAGAAAGAGAAATAATAGAGTCTGGAAATAAATTTAAAAAAACAATAGGGTTATTGAGCGGTGGGCTCTTGAGTGTGTAAGAGTGAGTGAGGATGGTGAAAGAGTCGGTGCTCGTCTTCCTCAGCCGGCGATCACAGCAGCCGAGTGTGAAAGAGGCACGCAGTGCAGCAACCGCTGCCCCCCCCGGGCAAGAGAGAGTTACAGACAGTGTGTGTGTGTGTGTGTGTGTGTGTGAGAGAGAGAGAGAGAGGGAGAGAGGGAGGCTGGAGAATTCTATCACTCTTAACACATTCAGTGGATGAAACAAATGCAAAAGTAAAGGTGAGATGAAGGAGAGTGGGTGAAAACGTTGAGAGAAATAAAAAATATGAGTAAATATAGAAGGAAGAGGTGAATAGGAGAAAAAAAAATCAAATCAAAAACTCACATGGATATCCATAATCATCACTCTTGCCTTTTGGTTCAGAGGACTTCTGATATAGGGAACCTTAGGGAGGAAAAGAAAAGGGAATAGGGGGGGGTGGAAAAAAAAAATCAAATTTAACACAACTTTGACTGAACAAAGCTCAGACACGGAAACAAAGGCAAGAGTAATGCTAATGCAAAACAGCCATCCTTCTCCATTTGGTGTCACTTTGGGCCGTTTCTCTGCTCCCGCTCTCCAGACGGATGAGGGCCGGGGAGGGGGGGGCGTGCGGGGGGGTGCGCAAGAGCCAATGTCACCATCCGTCAGGCACGTTTTAGTGCTTCATTAGGACTAATGATCGCGCGCAATGGATTGTCTTAAGCTGATAAACAGTCTGTGAGTCAATGAGTCAAAGGCACTTAGGGCCCAACATCTGCCAAGGAGGCCCTGAGAAATCGCTCCTCACTCTCCCTCTCCCTCTCTCTCTCTCTGCTTGCTTTTTTTTTTTTTTTTCCTTACCCCCTCTCCTTACTCGCACTGTGTAGAAATGGACGCCATTAGCGCATGGACCTCTCGCTAATGTAGCATGCTGGAAAGGGTGCTAAATCAAATCGGCACTGACTAGAACAGGCGAGCGGTGGGGCCTGACAAGCCCGTCATCTACATACACTCATAAAGAGAGAGAGAGAGAGAGAGAGAGAGAGAGAGAGAGAGATGATTGGGGATGCTTGTATTTATATATAAAATTAATTATTGTTTTTTTTTATTTTATTTCTTTTATTAAAGACTAACGAAAAGTAAATTGGAAAATAAAATCTTGTGTGCGAATGCAGTGAGCAGAGAAAGGCAGGTGGATATACTGTATATATATATATATATATCGATGAAGAGACGAATCGATGGCTCGTCTTGACGGATGGTGAATTTACTGCCACGTAATCCAACATGAAGGACTGGGGAACGGGGAAGACTTCAGCGAGGTGATGAGGAAGCAGAAAGAAACAGAGATGCTCTAGATGTTAGATATGGAATGAGTGATGTGATTTATGGCCAGAACATGTGTCTCACGCGCTGTGTGAAGTCAGACTCCAGTGAGGAGGAATCATCTTAAAATGCCTTTTTTTTTTTTTTTCCACCCCCGTTTTGGGCCAAACAGCTGTATAAATGTAGTCTGGGAGTCGTGTGACAGACGGGAAAGTCTCAAGAGATCAGGAAGGCTCTCCAGCGGTCACGTCTTCCTAAACTGAAATCAATTCTGCTACAAATTGAAGAAAAATAAAATAAAAAACAAACAATATAAAGCGTTTTAATAAGATGCCAGTTAAAAAAAACAGCTTCGATGCACCTCGGCGTCGAGTCTTTTAAAGAAACGAACACTTTTTTCCGCGAGATATTCTTTCAGTCGTCTCAGTTTTGATGACGGTTGAGACAGATGTCAGTCCTGAACTTCTCATCCCTTTCACACTGTATTAAATCATCCAGTGAGAACTCGAGGCTGTGAAAAGGAGGCGTGACGGAAAAGACACCAGCCTGGCGCGGATTATTTCTTTATAACGGCACTCCACGCAAGTGCTCATTGATACCGGGACTGGTGACGGCTTTTAAGGATGATAAACCATCAGCATAGGAAACACAAACCCCTGCAAACACAGACTGAGGAACACAGACGGGAGAGACGGGAGGATGCAGTGTCTCGAGAAAAGGCTCGTATTTGCCCTTGTGTTCGTGTCTGTCTTGGCCTTTCTGCGAGATCGATATGTCAAGAAAATGTCATTTGTCTGTGGGTTGAGTAATCAAAGCCCTCAACAGGAACATCATAACAAACACGGACTGCTGAAGAAGCACAAAAGAAAGAAAGAGAGAGAGAGAGAGAGAGAGAGAGAGATCAGTCTGAGCGGGAAACCTACAGCAGATATTTAACTCCGTATAAATACAACAACCCAGGAGCAGGAAATCTCTCCAGCATGTCATTTGCGAGGCCAGTCTGCGTGCGCCGCACAAGCGCTTTCCGGGAAGAGGACGTCTGAAAATTCTGCCGAAGCGATTAGTGAGGATGCCGACGGCTTGTGCCGAGGGTGAGATCAGGGTCCGTCTGGAGCAGCGCGAGTTCACATATCACGCAGAAAACCCTATTCGCAATGATATCTGCAATAATGTGAGCTTTTAGAGAATGTGGATTTCTCCTAAATGCACAGTGAAACGGTCATTAGCATGGACATAAGTGGTTTCACCCTTTTAACTCCGAGAGAGCGGAAAAAAAAAAATCAATCAGGGGAAGTGAGCCTAAATCTATATCGTTATGGGTTTTATATTCTCCACAAACTGGTCATCAATCTGACACAGAACTAATGCTTTCGTAAAAGAAAAAAAAAGAAAAATAAGACGGAACAAAAAAAAAGAAAAAGCAAAGAAGAAGATCACAGCCTATAAATCGAGCGTTTTGAATCGGCTTTCTTCTTCCTTTTGCATTTATTTATTTGTTTATTTATTTATTTATTTATCTGGGAGATGATTACAGAGTTATCGACCCGCCGAGATTCTCCTAATCGATAGCGTCATTAATATGATCTCATTTGCATGTAGGGGCTTTTGCGGATTAATCTGACATCATTAATTGGATTTCTGAACGTCGTTAGTGTAATTCGGCGTGTGCTTTTAATCAATCGGCTTTTGATGGCCGTAATAATTACAGCGCAAGCACAAACGTGGAAAGCTTGGATAAATAACGCGAATCAGAAAAGTGCTTTCAAAGTCATCGACGTCTCGTGTATCGAGTACTCATTCGTATCGAGAGGACGCGCTCGCAGAGTTCTGCCGGGAAGTGTGACGAAAAGGTATCGGTATCGTGATAAATTACACCGCAGTGTGACGTCCAGACAGTAGAAGCTATTGAACATTAACGGGTGATGGAACGGCGGTCCGGTCAGGATGTTTTTCCCCCGCGATCCGAGGATCAGAGGAAGGAACCCGGATCTGATGCCAAAGTGAAGTTATAATGTGCTTACTGTGTGATTAACTGTAATTAATCATGAACAGTATAATAATAATAATAATAATAATAATAATAATAATAATAAGCCTTTCTACATCTTAAAATGTGGCTTTGCTGTTTTCTGGCACTGTTTTTCTAATCACATTATTATTATTATTATTATTATTATTAAGAATGTTTTTATTAATTAATTAATTAATAAATTAATTGATTGATTGATTGATTGATTGATTGATTGATTGCCTGACTGTACTTAGGGTAAAAATGCCAGTTCAGAAATGATGGGCAATAAAGCAAAGAATGTAAAAAAAAAAATCCAACATTTCAATATTACATAAGGTTTTAATGCATACAGGTTTTTTTTTCCTTGATTAAATGTAAAAAGCTTCTGCTCTCATTGCATCCCATTTCCATCACAAACCAAAGAGCAAAATGTTATAGATAATTGAATTATTAAAAAACTTTTGTGTGTGTGTGTGTGTGTGTGTGTGTTACAGAGGTAGGATTAAAAAAAAAAAAAAAACTTGACATGTTGTCAACACTTATAATTGGCTCCTGTGAACCATAAAAGGAAATAAATCTCAAATAAAAAATCAAGTGTGTGACTTTTGGCGCGACTTCTCTCTCTCTCCGCGGTCCCCCGTCTCCTTTCCTTCTCGCTCGCTGAATTCCGTGGTTTTTTTAAATTAGACTCCGGATCATAGTAATCACAGATGCTTAGCGATTCCGAAACTTCTCTCTAAGTACAGTATAATCACTTATCGCTGTTTTAAATATAGCTCCTGAAAGCTGGGGCTGTGACGGGGGTAATTACTTTCTGCATTGCTGCGTAGGCTGAGCTGTGATTTAACACTCCTGTGTTCTATATTTAGTCTCCACGCTTGATTAGACTAAACAAAGGATCGGATTGTTTTTCATTTTCTGGCTACGGATCATATCTCTATCCCACATCCAATATCTATAGATCTGCTTTATTGTTAGCGGTAGCGGGGGGGAAAGAAAATTAGGAAATAAGACATTATAAAGAGAAAATTGAAATATAAGTACGGTTAGTCCTTTAATAGGGAAAAATGTTATAGCCATATAGTGTAAAAAAAAAAAAAAAACTTAAAAGAAGTTGCAAATACAATAAGTGTGCTGAAGAAGAAGAAGAAGAAGAAGAAGAAGAAGAAGCCGCGAGAGGAAGTGAGGTGGCTACTCACTCTGCATGCACAGGCCGTCGGTACAGTTCTTGGATTGAAGCACCATGCCCTCGCAGTCCTTGCCGCCGTTCTTCGGGGCCGGTGCGCTGCACTCTCTTCTCCTCCAGTGCGTGCACTCTGTCCCACATGTTGACCACTTACTCCACTCGGTCCACAAACCGTCCACTGGAAAAACAGGGACAGAATGTGTAAGGATGATGGAGCTGGAAACGCAATCGTTGTAGAGTAATCACAGCTCAAGCATGATGTCGGAGTCTGAGCTCTAGGAACTAGCACTTCTCAACGAATTAGGAAAGGTTTCAATGAATTAGCGAAGTTCAATGAATCAATAAAAGAAGTTCTTCATGTTGTTTCAACATCACGGATTCTACACAGAATCTTTTCTCCAGGACTGAACTGAATCAGTAATGAAGAAATAGAAAAAGGTTTTTGGTTTCACACACACACACACCGAAACATACAGATATACTGTTTTTTTGTACATTTCTGAGAACCTGTCATCTAAGCCACATTACAGGGCACAGTGGTGGAAACGACTCTCCACTACAGATACAATAAATGATCGACACGCTGCACAGACACAGACTAATAGAAAATGTCTTCTAAACTGATTCTCATTGCATGGACGAGACTAGAGGCTGAGCACAAGCAGGACACATTAACTTTCAGGCTGGCACGAGTGAATGATTAACATTAAGGTCGAGCTTTCATTCACTCATCCATAGGAGCAGCGTCGGGTCGTTTGTCTGGTCACGTCTGTTACATTTCGTTCTACTCTGCAGAAAGTTACAGTACATTCAAAAATTGTGTGAAAAGAAAAAAAAAAAAAAAACATTTCTTATACAGTAGATCTTTAGCTGAGGCTGAAGAAATGTCAGAGCCCAGACACACACGCGGTGCTGAACCGGCTGCCAGTTCCACAACTCTGTCTGTTCCCAAGTGATTCCAAGGCAGCAGTGGCAGCGGTACAGTACTTGATCATAACATAACATTTCACGCTCCTACTACTCACCATACTCAAAAATATAATAGATATTATCCGATTACAGGCGGCGTTCAAGTCAAACCGGGATTTTTAATGACTGAAGCACGGTGCGGTGATGAGACTCTTAGCCGCAGTAACACATTGAAGTGGCGAAAACGATTAAAGTAGGCCGTATGCCAGGAATGTCGGTCCCGTCGTTCCAGTGGACAATCTGAGAGTAGAACGTCTGATGCTTAAAAATCGACAAATAACTTGAAGGGCTGGGCGTTATCGCCAAATCCCTCTGACAGTCCTGACCTCTTATCGCTCCAAGCCGTTTTTGGGCCATTAATGGAGTTCCTGGGAGGCCGGTGGTTCATACATGACTCTTGACAATCAAAAGTCCCGGTTTTACTTGAACATCCCTTGCACAATACTGATTCACCTTTTTAAACGCTCACTTGAGGTGAATAAGTTTTAATCCAGACATCAGCTTCAAAACACACAGAACCAGTCAAAAGTTTGGACACAAATGGATCTGTTTTCTACATTCTAGAACAATATATTTATTTATTTATTTTATATTTATATATTTATTTATTATTTATGTATATTTTATTATTTTTTAAAACTATGAAATAACACATATGGCATCAGGTTATTAAATAACAGCAGTAACAACAGTGAGTAGTTACAGTATTTTAAGACGTGCCAGTAAGCTGTTCTGGAACCGTTCTTGTAAGAACAGTATTGATCACGATGAAACCGGCTCTCATGACGACCGTCCCAGGAAAGCAAAACCAAAACTTAGCTCTGCTGCAGAGGAGAAGTTCATTTAGGGTCACTGTACTACTATACCAGCCTCAGAAATCACTGATTCAATATCGACTGTTAAAATAAAAAATCAGGAAAGAAGGCCTTGGAATTAGAGAGGGTGTACAAACTTTTGACTGCTCGTGTATCTTAATAAATAATAGCAACCTGGAACTAATGTGTACTGTGGTTGGAAACTTTAGGACGAAAAAAGTCTATACAGTATCTGTAAAAATAGACAAAATATTATTGTACGTGTAGAACTAATTGGCGGCGCGGTGGTGTAGCGGTTAGCACTGTCGCCTTGCACCTTCAGGGTCTGGGTTCGAGTCCCATCTCTGTGTGCATGGGGTTTGCATGTTCTCTCGTCCCATGTGCTTATTGGGTTTCCTCCGGTTTCCTCCCACAGTCCAAAGACGTGCAGATTAGGTTAATTCGCATTCCCAAATTGCCTGTAGTGTGTGTGTGTGTGTGTGTGTGTGTGTGTGTGTGCCCTGTGATGGATTGGCACCCTGTCCAGAGTGTACCTGCCTCATGCCCTAAGCTTCCTGGGATACAGTAGGCTCCAGGTCCCTGTGACCCTAAATAAAGTGGTATAGACGATGAGTGAGTGAGTGATGGATAACTAATTAAAGTAATATTTGAGTATTGAAATAAATATGTACGTTAGTAAATATGTAGGTTAATCAACAAGTTGCTTTTTATATTCTTTTGATCACGGTTTATTTGTCAAGTCTTTGCTGGTGATGGGGCATTTATTTAAATTAAATTTGGTCATCAATGGTCTGATAGAAGTTTCTGTCAACTTATAGATAGGAATAATTTGTGCCTAGTAGGAGATGAGCTACAACTAATTAACCGACCTAGAGTAAACAGGAAGTGTAAATAAACTACCAGTAACTGTAGGACAATACCTAAAGTGTAGGTCTAATGTGTGCAGTTGGGCATTAAGGCTCTATAAAACAACAAGGAGGCAGATCTCAACTGGAGATTTCCACTCTAGCAAAAAAATACAAACAAAAAAAAACAATCCCAATTGAAAAGAAAAAAGTAATTTGTATTGATTGTAAATCGGTACCTGGACATAACGGGTTGCAGGCCAGTTTCTGGATGGCTTGGCCTTCACATATGGCTCCCCCGTTGAGGGGCGCTGGGTTGGTGCAGCTCCGCGTCCTCTTCTGGAAGCCTTTGCCACACCGACTGTTACACACCGACCACTCGGTCCATGTCGACCAGCCTCCGTTCACTACCGCAGCAAAATCAGAACCAAAAGTTTATTTGGATAAACTGTAAATGCTTGGCAGAATCAAAAGAGCTTGCATTTGCTATTCATTACGCTTTTTTTTTCCTATTGGTGAAAACAGAGAGAGAGAAAAAAAAACCCAGAAGATTTTCTGTTGCAGTGGCTATTTATGTACGATTGCTACGGCTCCCGAGACAATGGCGAAATCCATCTCACTCATCACAGCCCAAGAGACTGCGGCTGGGAAACACATTGCGGCTTTGGACTTCTAATGACTCGACTTTTTCTTCACGATGTGTGAGAAGTATTGTGCTTTCGGGTAAACTGGAATGAAAGACTTCAAGAAGCCAAAGAAGATTTTTTTGTTGTTGTTGTTAAATCCTGGCTTTCTGGTTTGTTTGTTTTTTTTTTCTTTTCTTCAGACGCTTCTTCTTCTGCTTGAACTTCTGCGAGTCTGATCTTCCCTCCTGCTGGTCCTGGTCTAATCAGAAGATGAGTCTTTACTGTCCTTATCTCGCCCGTATTGAGCTCTGGTCTCTCCGGAAAACGCCACGGTCGTGCCAAACGACATGGCCGCTGCAGGAATGCTGATTGCGCTGCATTCTGTGAAAGGATGAGCCGATACCAAATCCCTTCAAATGCTGCCCTTGTGGTCTGCATTTTGGGCTAGAAAGAAAAGCCGGAATATTCTGGCCTCAGAAAGAAAATCCACCGAAAAAAGAAAAACAGCCTTTTTTTTTTTTTTTTTGCAAATGCTTCATTTGGATTTGCATGAGCCGCACATGATGAAACCTCCCATGTCTTTATTTCTCAGAGCAATAACAAAGAAAGGTATAATGCAAATGGAGAGGGGAAAAAAACGCAAAATAATGGAGCAGGGATAATCCCCGAGCTTTGAGTGCTGCGCTTGTGATTTAGAGCTCCGTTGTGACTTCAGACAGGAAGTCAGAAGTGAGAGACCGAGGTGAAACTTGACCCTGGTGACATCAGCGGCTGCTGAGAGCCACCAACAACCACAGGCGCATCCGGAGGGAGGGAGAAGGAATTTTTTGGATCCCCATTTTTGGACAAAACTACAAAAGGAGAGGGTAGATGAGTAACAGCAATGCTCTCGCTCCCTTGTTTTGACCAAAGCGAGAGAGTTTATTCAGATGTTTCTGTCTCTCAGTAAAGCCTGGTCTACTAATTGAAAGGTTGTGAGTTCAAATCCAAGCACTGATCAGCCCCTGAGCAAGTACCTTAAGCCTTAACGTCCCAGTTGTATCGTCACTCACGTCACTCACGAATGCTCAAAGGTAATCCCCGTGCTCTTTTCCGTTTAAAGCCTGAACACCTCGCCACTGCTCCCGAAGCACAAGTCTCCGCCATTCCCCCTATTCTCACACAGGAGGTCATTTATTCCTCAAGCTAGACCCGGGAGCAATTCCAGCGAGTCTCCAGCTGAGGAAAAGGAGGTGATTTATTGCTACTAGGGGGAACGAAAACTACCGGTTGCGGGATTCTGGAATTTGATGTGAAGGAAAACCGACTATGATAGCAGCAGGTGGGAAGCTCTGACTTACTGAAGATCTTCTTCTTTTTTTTTTCCCACAGAGAGAGAAACTAAGAGAGTGTGTGTGTGTCTTTCTGTTTTTTTTACAGCTATGGTTCTGACTTCCTAACACATCATCCCATCAGAGGAAAAGGCAGCGGGGTCGTGTTCGGCGACGAACTTCCCCCGAGTTTTCCTGCGAGGAAATGCCTGAGAACTTCAGCAGGAGGTAGTTCCAGCTTGTCAGCACGTCTAACACTCCTTAAGAAAGAAGAAAACATCTTCCAGCTCTGGGGAACGGCAAGGCGAGATCAGACTCAGGGAAAAGTAAAAAAAAAAAAAAAAACCCAAGGCTTATAAGACGAAGGTGCTTACGAGACCAAGGACGTTCTTAAAAACATCAAAATATCAACACTAAAGGTTTCATTTGAGGGAAAGTGAGAGCATTAAACAAAACAATAAGAAAACAAATGAATAAATCAAAATAATAACGAGTTTTTTTAAACTACCGTAGACTATAACAGTGGCTGTGGTGCTCCTTCTCTTGGCCACGATGTTCTTGGCCACGCAGGTGTAGTTGGCGGTATCGGACAGTCGGGCCTGTTTGATGATCAGGTTGTGATCGATGGTGATGTAAAAGTTCCGATCGTCCGCAGGGTCGATGACCTCCTCGTTCTTCAGCCACTCGACCTGCAGAAACAAGATGGAGGCGGCTCATGGTTAGCACCGGGTGCGCGGGGCAGACACGCTCGTATGGACATTTTCATATGGACATTTTTACATCGATCCAATTTGCCTCCATAAATCAAAGTGAAGCGTTTAAAGCCGCATTTGCACATAGCCTCGGCTTACATTTCAATAAAGTCCGATAACCGCCTCGGTGTTTATGCCTGCTAAGCCCGGACTTCTATAAAACGTCAATACCTATCATGTTCTCTTTTTATTTGCCCTCCCGAACAAAAGAAACGGTCAGGAGTGAAGGAAAAACGGTGTTATTCTTGGAGCTGACAGCCTCCTCGACCTTTCCTTATGAGTTCCCACTTCCCGGTGATGCCGATATTAGACCTGAGGTCGTATCCGAACTGTTCGGAGCTTTTATTTGACCATAAATCAAGCCATTTTTTTTTTTTTTTTAAAGCCGCTCGTCCCTCTGGAGGCAGCGTTACAGATTGTAGCCGGTCAATACAGCGCTAGACCTGAGACGGCAGAAATCTATGGCGAGTTGCTGCCGTGTGTCTCTGGAGGCTGCTTGGGCAGACGGCATGCACGCTCAGCTCGACGAGTGAAGAGAGGAGAAAGTGGACATGTCCAAACTGCTGACCATTACGGGTCATCGCTCGGGCTATATATTACTTTAGAGAACAAGGGATGGTTAAGACTGTAAAAGCTTTCAGACGGTACATCTAGACAGGACAGCTTCGGCCGAGCCAGGTCAGAACGGTCGTTCGGACGGTTTAACTGACTAATAAAAGAAACGGAAACGTCTCAGGATTTTCCGACGACATTCCCACGTAGGTCTAATGGGTTGCGGCATAAGATTACGACCTAATAAGATCGTCACATGATGCGGATCTACAGTATAAGGCGGTTCTATACTTTTACAGGAATATTTATAGAATATTTAAGAAAAAAAATAAGTGCTGTGAGTCAGCCCACAGTACAGTTCGCTCCGGTCCTGATTCCAGTCCTTCGGCTGTCTGTAGTTTCCTCAGAAAACATGAGGAATTCTGGGTGGACGTGGAAGGTTTATTGTTTTTACTGCAATAATAATTCACCTCGCAGCCTTACTCCTTCTTTAATTTTTTAGATCCTTTCGATGATGTGTGTTCTGTGTCCAAATGAAACCCGAATCATTTTTTTCTCCACCATCGGACAGTTTGCAAGCATTCGACTGACGTAAAAGATGTGATCCGAAGGTTGTAAAGATGCTTTTTTTCCCCTATTAAATTCTTTTTTCCCTTCCTTTTTTTATTCTCTTTCTCTCGCCGATGTTCCTCTTTATAGAAACAGCTTTATAAGAAAAGTCTATAAGAAACTTTATCCACTGCTAACCGAATCCCTTTTGTCCTCTGTGAGGCAAGGTAAATAAATAAATAAATAAATAAATAAATCAGGCTTTCACAGAGACTTCTTCTGCACATTTCATGAAGTTTTGTCTGCAGTTCTTCTTACTGAGACACTCGATGGCTTTCGAGGCGAGTGCGAAACTTCTTTAAGACACGATCCGGCTGGACGAGCGATAATGAGCGTCACCCTTTGGAATGGAAAAAACAACATTCATAAAAGCTTGATATGAAAGTGAGAAGCGTGTGGCCTTGCTGCGGCGACGCTACAGCTTTCTGAATCTGCACAACTTCAGGTGCTGGCTGAGAACGAGCGGCCCCGCCGCGTGAGCAACAGCTGAGCAGACAGATTCATTGCTGACCCTGTTTGATTTAGCGGGACACTAAAAATACCAGTCTGCCTCGCCAAGTCATTAAAGGGATCAGCTTGTGATAAGAGCAAACTCTTGCACATAATGTGCAATTTTCAATTTTATCGCTTCCCATTACTGTTTATAAATATTTAATAGGTTTGCGTGCATGTGCGCGCATGTGTGTGAGTGTGTGTGGGTCTGCTCTTATGCAAGGCTGACCGGACCCTCGCTTCTGAGACGCCGGTGCAGAATCCTGCGATACGCTATACGCTCCAGCACTCCCATAACGCTGGGGCTGATAACACCCCCTATAGACTTGTCCGTTCCTGAGGGACGCTCTTTCTGTGCTATGTTGTGCGTTTTCACACTGTGGAGACAAGCGAGGACGGCTGAGGGTTTAGTCCCCCGTCATGTAAAAAAAAAGTCGATTTGAGTTATGAATTTTCAAAGATACGGACATGCGTTCGGAAATGAAAGCACTGGTCGGACGTACACTGTCACGCGGGTGCAGAAGCGATGAAACTGGTCCTGCTGAGAAGCGCCGAGCAATAACGATGGAGACAAAAAGTGAAAATAATTGTGAGAATGGAGTGAGATGAAAAGATGGCAGACATTTCTCTGTCTTTAACATCATACTAGTACGAGCATGCTAGTCCGTAGACAAAGTTTGTTGGACTTACGAACAAACTGGACTTACGAACGAGCTCTCGGAACGGAACTCGTCCATATGTTGGGGAATTACTGCACTGCAATAGTCTAAGCATGATCTAGACCTATGCATCGTTCTCAACTCATCGGGATCAAGGAAGTATTTGTAAAATGCTGCTTAACTGAGGACATTTTTTTAGAACATAAAGTAGTTATATAATAAGCGGCACGGTGGCGTAGCGGTTAGCAGTGCGGACGCGCACATCCGATTCCCGCCTCGGGTCTGTGAACTTTGTGAATGAGTGTGTATGTGTGCTCTGTGATGGACGGATTGGCACCCTGTCTAATCATGTTGATTCATACCCAGTTTTCACATTTCTTTATTTCCTTTTGATTGTGTAAAGCTGCTTTGCGACAAGGACAATTGTTAAAAACGCTATACAAATCAAATTGAATTGAACTGAATTGAACTGATCTGAGCTGTCCATGGTGTCCTGACTCGTGCCCGAAGAATGTAAATGTTGCTAATAATCATACTGTACATTTAATATTGTTTATTACTTCTGCTGAAGAGGAAATGATGTATAATCCCGCTCTCCGGTGTTTATTGTGTCTGGAAGCTTTTCCACATCACTCCGCTCCACTCCGGTCTCTGGCCTGCTCATTAGAGATCTAAATCTCTACATCTGGTTTCCTGCGACAATAACTTAAACGTTAAAAGCTCCGCATTAAACCCATCTTTTTTCAGGTCGGACGAGATATACTGTATATACGGTACGTCCTGAGTGGACCGCGAGACACCACGACAGACCCGCTTCTATTTATGAGCCGTAAATCTGAACGCGCTCGCCGGATAATGGACGTCCGTGGAAGTCTCCAGTAGGTCGCTGCTTCAGTCGAAGGTAGAGTCAGACAAAACCGGATACATCTGCACTCTGATGGCTTTGCTATACATTACGGCACCGTCGAAAGCTACTGTAACGTGACAGAAGTACAGTGCAGCAGAGGTTATTGCGTTAGCGAGAGGAAGTCGGATTGGGAGTGAAATCAATGAGGATTACGTATAAATCCACCGGACACCAGGCAGCCTGAAGTGATTATATGCATCACTCGGTTTACTAAAACAAACAGGCAAACTCGAAAGGAAGTGTTTAAGTGTGTGTGTGTTTCTGTGCATGTTCGTGATTGCCAGCATGGTGGAGCACATGTTTATATGTAGCGGTTTGCCTTTGCGTGTGAGCGTGTGTGTTTGTGTGTGAGAAGAGAAGACCTCAAAAATGTCCTGTGATGGATCTAAATAATCCAAAATGCATGTGTGTTTGGATGCAGGTGGATTGTGTGTGTGTGTCTCTGTGCTGTGTAACGCTCTGCTGCTGATTGGAGCACGCGCTCCCCGCTGGCTCGCTGATCCTGTTATTTTTGCCATTGCTCCCCGAGGAGTCGCGAGTCCGACGCAGAGTCAGGCTTCTACCATATTCTCCTGCTTCAAGCAAATTTCCCCTCACCTTTCACACAGGCGGCAGCGGTGCCAAGCGCAATCTGTCGACGCTAACCGAAGCCGACGGTTTTAACTGTGAGGGAGCGCGCGAGGCCATGGGCACCGGCGCGAGGGAATGTTTACCAGCCAGCGAGACAGCATGCCAGGCAGATATCGGGTTACTTACAGTCACTTTCCTTTCCGGGTTCATTCGGAGGCTCTGGGGCTTGACGCCAGTGTTGGATGAACAAACAACACGTGAGAAAACTCGTTTAAATTTTAATGAGACAATGAAAAAGATAAAAGGCTCGAAGCATCGGATCCGACCGGATCGCTCTGACTGGGAACCAAACCAAACACATGCGTTTTAAGTCAAAGTGTGAGGTTAGGCTTCTTTTCATTTATCGTCTATACAGTTTATACTGTAAAGGGTCATGGGGGGGTGGAGCCTATCCCAGGAGACTTTGGGCATAAGGCAGGTGTAGAAGGTGCTAATCCATCGCACGGCACACAAACACACACTATGGGCAAGTTGGGAGGAAATCAGAGCACCCCACCAACCACATGCAAACCCCAGGCGCACAGACCCAAGGCGGGAATCGAACCCTTGACCCTGGAGGTGCGAGCCACCGTCCCAGCGTGACACAACGGTACAAAAAAAGCAGAAAGCCTTTCTTAAACTAAATGCTAAGTAGAGAACGAAACATGGCGCGATTCCTCTTATAGTTATAGCAGATATTTATGTTACAAATAAACTGAAAAACTTTTATTTTAGCGTGTTTGTAGAAACTGTCAGAGCTGTTATTATAGAAAATTATCAATCATGCTGTATTTAAGTCTAATTTTCAAGTAGGTTTAAGATTAAAGTAGATTGAAGTAGCTAAGTCAGCTTAGCAAGTTCTACTCTTGTTCATATAGTGTGTTGTGTTCACACTTCAAAAATAGCTTGTTTCCAATCTCCATCATGTTATAACTCAAAGTTCGCACAGTTTGACTCATTAGTAAACACTGGCGCTCTGAATCGTACGTAGACTATCGATGCGATCTGATTCTTGGCTATTGCGATTCTCAGTTTGATTAAATAGTTGAAATGAAATTTGATTAAATAACATTGTTTCAAAGTATTAAAAAATACTAAAAGTATTTAAGAAAAGACATAAATGTTTTTTTTTAAAGATACTCTTCTAGACCACACTCCGGTCCAGTAGGTGGCAGTATTACATCGACAGGCCATGAGCTAAAAAAAAAGAAAAAGCGTTGATTTTGAAAAACTTGATTATTTTGCAATTACTTTGTGTTATCTGCAAAAACGTTCAAGAAATACAGTGATTTTAATTCATTAAACGGTTATAAGTTTACCTAAATAATGTTCAAAATGATCAATTGAGAACTGAGCCATTGATTCAATTAACTGAATCGCTATACAAACAAATCAATTGATTCAATCGCATGGGTCTAGTAAACATCGATGACAAATGACTCCAGTTCGATCGTCAGATTTAAGATTCTAAACACGTTCAAATTCAGGTTTAAGCAGAGTTATTTGTTAATGTAAAGGATGTAAAAATATGAACATAACTACAAGTGCCGGTGGTTATTGGAGTCGAGTGTTTAATTACAGCTGGTGCAGATGTTCACTGAAGCTGAGCGGATGGGGAGGGGAGACGTGACACCGTGCCTAAACGCCTCGGCTTCCTTTTCCTTCTCAGACTCAGAACGTTGGTGGAAAACTGACAGCATGGAGTCCAGTCTCTCTTTCTTCTTCTTGCTCTGAGCGACGAGAGTGTGTGTGTGTGTGTGTGTGTGTATCGCTGAATTATTCACGCTGTGAGTGTGTGTTTTTCATGAATCTGAAGGGTACGCGGTGTAATTCTTAAACACAACGAACCAGCCGCATCATGGCAAGTGGAAACTCTAACACGTACAAGTGTCACATAGCAACACACCCACGTGTACTTGCGGCCGCGTTTGAGGGAAAGTGACACTTTTCCGTCTTGTTTTGTCATGCAACCCCCCCATCTCCCCCATCTCCCCTCTCCCTCCCACACAGGTGATGCTCAAAATCCACATCCATCCATAATTGTCCCATTTCTTGTCATTAACAAAGAGGAAATTGCCACATGTCAAAAAAGCAGGATATTTACCTTCTACAAAACGAAAACATTAGAGTCGGGGAGAGAAAAGGTGAGTGTTGGAACAGCGCGCGGCAGAGCGGCGCCGTCTCTCGCTAAAGAGTGTGACGTCTTCATTTAGATAAGTTAGGAGACAGAGGAGAAAGCGGGCGTTTGATTATCGCTCGCTCAGGCACTAATATTCATGCAGGAAATTAAAACAAATGGTCATTACACAAATAGACAGAAACATTAGGAGCCAATTACTCCGTCCTGACTGCATCGACTGAGGCCGACATCACTTTCATTTCCAGCACCTGCGAACGCTGCCGTGTTTCTGTGTGTGTGTGTGTGTGTGTGTGTGTGTGTGTGTGTGTGTAGGGCGAGTCTGCATTCGGACCGTCTGTCATCTTTTCCAAACAGATCTTCGCATGTACGAAAACCTATGGCCACTTTAATAGGAACATCTGTACACCTGATAATTCATCCATCCATCATTTTTAGCCTCATTTATCTTGTTTTTTTTAGGATGGTTTGAGGGGGGTTGGGCTAAAGTCTATTCCAGTGTACTTGGGGTACACTGGCGGGGTACACCCTGGATGTGGTGCCAACAAGCACACACATTCACCAAGCGAATAATACACGGAATACCTTTAAACTGTGTGAGGAAACCCGGCAAGCACAGGGAGAGCGTGCAAACTCCAAAAACACACACGCAAACAGAGCAGGAGATCAAAAATCTTCATAATCCTCCCTATAGTCCTGATATCACTCCATCGGACGTTCACCTGGAAGCGGCGAGGATGAAGATTCACTTCTGATGAAGAAGTGAAGACGGCGGTGCATCCGTGTCTCACAGCCTGAAACATCTTTTAATGAAGGAATACAGACGATTGCCGACAGATTGACAACGTGTATTGAAGTGCAGGGAGATTATATATCGAAAAGCGATGTATTTGTCTTTCCTAAAAGTTAATTAAAATGAATTCTACAGCCCGAGTGTTGACTCACGCTTGTGTGTATGCGGTATAATTTAATGATTTTTTTATTGTCCTGTGCGTCTGTGTGTACAGCCTGAGCCTGATCGAGGGAATGATGCAGATGCAGAAGGAAAGCTCTCATTAATATCTAATGTAAGTATGGCGGCTGCTTTAAACAGCAGCATCACTCATATAATCCGAACGCTTCTCCGAACAGGAAGGCGTTCTGAATTCTCCGTGAGAACCCCCACCGCTCTCGGTGTCAGTCGCGCCCTTCCCTCTGCCACGACGCAGACCGTACTGATGTCTCCTCCAGGGTTTGACTTATGCCTGGGAAGGCGACATCAAAAAACAGCAGCGCTCTCACTAGCCTGTGATTTTCTGTGTAATGGGCTGGTGCGATCCAAGATGCTTTCCAGATGAAAGCGCCCAAAACAAAGAAATGAAATGAAAACATCACGGCAATCTGCTCCCGCTTTAATCGCCTCCATATTGCTCGGATTTGTGGGCCAGAGAGCGATGTGCGTATGACACGAACGGGAAGGCTCCGCGGTCGTCTCGCCCGCTCCGCTTCCCTTCTGAATAATTCACGCTCGAGACGGGGCTTAACGGTGTGAGCCGGGCGAAATTCACAACAACCCTGTTTGCTTTGGAGGTGCGCTGAGCTAAGACAAAGCGGACTGCGACAAATCCTAACTACCAGAATGAATATTTCAGCGGATATACTCTGCCGTTTTAGTTCTCATATGTTCATGGCTTGTTGTGTGTGTTTTTTTTTTCAAGAAAGAAAGAAAATGTGGCCTCAGTCAGAGACACAAAACCAACAGTTATTTGGTAAACGCCAGGGCACAGAGTAGGTGGAGAACTCCGTCTCTCTTTCTTTCTCTCTCTCTCTCTCTTTCACACACACACACACGCACAGTGTGAGAGCGCGAGTGGGAGAAAGAGAGGTGATTAATAAGTGTTGTTAGAGCCAGGCATGAGAGGCTCACTCTCAAGACTGAGGCAGAGAGAGAGAGAGAGAGAGAGAGAGAGAGAGGAGGCTAAACCACCAGGCCTCTCCGGATAGCCCGTGCACAGATGTCCTAATTAACACTGAAGGTCGAGCAGACTGCTGAGGTGTGCTGAGACGGCCCGCCTTACCCTCGCTCGTTTTTACACCATTTATTTTTATTCTACTCTTCTCAGGTGACTAGTAACGCCGTTTAATGCTAAGCCGCGCCAAAGAGCCATCGACGCATCCGTCCGCTGCACTGAACACGAGTTGATCAGAACCGTTTCAAAGCACGGATCGCTCCTGAAACCGAGTTCTGAGCTCTGATGGAGCTGGTGAACATGTAAATAGCCTGTTTTGGGATTTGGAGCTAAAATTGGAAAAAAATAAATAAACAAAAAAGAAAACAAGATGAGAGGAGAAGAGGCCAAACCATTATAGAGTTCAGAACTTGTTTCCCAGATGTTCCACAACATTAAACTCTGGATATCTGCAGGCGGAACTTGTACCGGATGAATCAGCAAAAAAACATAAACGAAGAAATAAATAAATGTTCCTTGAAGTGAACTTTCAAATTTAAACTATTTCCATTTTCCCCCCTTTTTTCCCCCCTTACTGACGTTCCATGACACAGGTACAAAATAAACACTCTGAAGGACAAGTTTGGACGTCGCTGACGCTTTCCGTTTGCAAAAGTCGTAGGCGTATACAAATAAATGACAGACGTCCAAAAAAAAAATGAAACAAAGTCAGTATTTGCTTTGAGGACCCTTTAGTGTCAGCAGTATAAGTTGTATAAGGAAATCAGCTACTAAGTTTTACTAAGTATCCAGCAGAACCACCTACACTTCCTCCGAGGACCTCGAATGTTGCACCTGATGTTTCTTTGCATGCAAAATCCCTCATCCATCTCTCTGAAAAGTGCACGCTTACATAATGTGCTGCTTTTTTTTCTGGCATGTGAATATTTTTTCTGTAACTTTTAACCTTGTTCTGGATTACTGCTGTTTGGACGGCTCGGTGGTGTAGTGCTCAGCAGTACTGTGGCCTCACGGCTCCAGGTTCCCACCTCGTTTGTGTGTATGTGTGTGGAGTTTTAATGCTCTCCTCGTGCTTGGTGGGTTTCCTCTGGGTACTCCGCCCCATGCACTCACTCACTCACTCATCTATACTATCATCTATACCGCTTAATCCTGTATTCAGGGTCACGGGGGGCCAGGAGCCTATCCCAGGAGACTTAGGGCACTTGGCACAGACACACACACTCACTCATTCACACACTACGGGCAATTTGGGAATGCCAATTGAAGAAACCGGAGTACCAGGAGGAAACCCATCAAGCACGAGGAGAACACGCAAACTCCGTGCACACAGAGTCGGGAATCGAGCCTGGCCGGTGCAAGGCGACAGTGCTGACCACTACACCACCATGCCGCCTCCGCCCCATGGAGTTCAGGCTAATAGTTAAGCTAATACAAAATAATTACCCGTAGTGTGTAAATGAGTGTGTGTTGTGCGTGCATGTGCGCCCTGCGATGGATTGGCACCCTGTCCTGGGTATATCCTGTCTTGTGATGGACGTTTGTACAGGTTGACCCTGTACAGGATAAGCAGTATTAAAGATGGATGAGTGAGTAAATAAATAAATGAATGAATGAATACTGACGTTTGAAAATCATGAATGTCTTTGTACTGACTTAAAAATAAAGTCATAAAGTGCTCGTCCTATCATCTGGAGAACGCGAGGTCGATTCCCGGGTGGTGCTGTAACCTCTCGCAGCCGGAGGTCTAGAGAGAGCTGATTGGCCGAGCTCTCTCAGAGGGGAGGGACGAGAGGTACTTAGTGCTCCCACGTTAATCACGGCTCTATAGCCAATCAGGTTGTCTGTGAGCTCACGCAAGCGGATGGAGTGGATAGCGCTGTCCTCAGAGTGTGTCACTCCGCCCCCAACAGTGTAAGAACAAGCAGTTCGAAAAGGCGTCATGTGGTTCCTCTGAACCATGTGACGCCTTTTCGTACTGCTCGTTCGGCCCTCCCGACTCAGTGGTAGTAGTAGCCTTAATGTAGGAGCCCCCTAGTGACGGGGAGGAATTGGACACGACTAAATTAGGGAGAAAATCGAGGAAAAATCCAAAAAATTAATGAAAAAAAAAAGCTATAACAAAGTTTGTCCTAATACTTTTGCACAATACTGTTATGTAACTACAAAAGTGTTTAAAAGAACAATCTATCAGCTTTCATCAATAGTTGATTAATCATTGTTACTATTTATAAATTGTCGGCGACTCCAATAAAAAAAGAATAAAAGATGGTGACTCTCCAACTCTTCGTCAGACTGACATCATAGTTTCCTTAATTAATCCTTGATGATGATTATTATTATAGTAATAGCAAACTAATATAGCTCCTACTGCACCTAGATAGAGGTAGCTAGCTCTTTTAGCTAACATCTGTTAGCTTCAGCTGCAACAATATTAAGCTCAGTTTTTTACATTAAAAAAAAAAAAAAAGGTGGCATGGAAACTCCACCACCGGTTAACGGCTTGGCGTTATCATTGCAGTGACAAATAACCTTCCGCGCATAAGTATAATCAACACAGACTTGACAGAGAAGCATAAATCAGGCATCAGACGTTTCACAGACGGATAACAACGTCATGTTGTTCTTTAATCAGTTAAACATCGTTAGCGTTTATACAATGGTCCTTAACAAAATGTCCAGGATGCTCAAAACCAAACGAGAGACCTGAGACACGAAACCCCAGGCGTCTTCTCCAGAACTTGCAGCTCGAGCTGCGTTCTCACATCACCGCGGTCTCTGCCGAATCAGCAGAACTGCTCTAACCAACTTTTCTTTCTTTCTTTTTATCTTTCTTCCTCTGTGCGTCTATTATTCCCTCCCCTTCCAGTCTATTATTCTTATCGTTTACGATTAAATTGCGTCTATGAAGGCATGCGGAATTGTCAGAAAATGATACAGAAAAGTTTATGAGTTTTGATTCGATCAAAGTGGAGTAGCACAAGCCTGTCTGCGTATCTGTTACGAGCGAAAATATGGAAATGCGCAGCAAATCAATGTGCATAAATATTAATACCGCAGAACGTTCCAGAGCACTCGGTATTATTTGTGCGATGGATATCTATGCCGTGACACAGGAACGAGTTAGCGGTGACCTTGCCAGGCTGAGAGAAACTGATCAAACTGCCGAGGTTTTACACAGTAAAGTGAAGAGAGAAAGAGAGAGAGACTGGTTTAGAGAGAAGGGCTTTTAATGATAATTTCCCCCAAAAACCGCAACATTTACAGGACGCTCATATATCTTTGCCTTATTCATGACTCACATCTGAGAAATCCTTCATCTGTATCTCTGTAATGCACATTTGCCTTCTGTTTTATTCATTCACCTCCTAACCACACCTGTGAAAACTGTTCACACAAATGATCTCTTTTAAAGAAACAGTCCGCGTTTCTTTGAGTTTAATATAAAGCTTAGAAAAGCCATTTAAATATGAATTATGTTTATAGTTTAATTATATACGCATTACATACAGACAATCTGGCCAAAAAATGTTTTACTTCCATTCCATTCGATCACTATTACTGTATATTTAAATACAGAACACAATGTGGTGTCCAGTTCATGTGTGAAAATCATTCCTAGAATCATTCTTTCACAATTTGAGTCCTGAAATACACCTGTGGCCATCAGGGAAAAAAAACTCCATAGTTTCTTGTCAATTAGTACATTCAGGTGGTCAGCTGACTTCATTTTGTTGCCACATAACATTGCTGAGTCTAGACCTGAGCGACTGAAGTAACCTCAGATCACAACACTGTCTCCAGAGGCTTGTACAGTGGACACTACGCATGACGGGTGCATCGCTTCCCATCGCGCTGGAATAGGCTCAGTCTGGACTCATCAGACCACATGACCTAAATCCAAATCTTTAGGCTCCCTAGCAAATTAGGGCTCGTTGAGTCTCACTAACGAGTGGTTTTCATGGTGGACACACAGCCAATCCTGCGAGTTCTGATCACACTGTGTGTATAGAAACACTCTTACTTTCACTATTAAACATAGCTCTGGTTTTATCTGTTGATTTTTTTTACCACGTGACTTCAAGTGTTTCAGTGATCCCCATTCATGATATTTTTTCTTCCACATCACTTTACGGTTCAGCACTATCCTTCCAGGTGTTGATAATGTGATGACGGGTTTTCAACCCAGTTTCAGTAAATTCAAATCTCGATGTCTTGATGAAGCTCAATAATTTGACGCTTCTGAAGCGGTGACTTTTTTTGTACTGTATCTTCGCACTTCTGAGAGTCTTCTTGATGAGGTCCTGTGCTTGGCTGAACCTCTTGTGGGCTTCTGCCTCAACATTCTCAACAGTGTCGAGATGACTTTCTGCTCACCATGGTTGTGAAGAGTGGATGTTTGAGTAACCATAGCCTTCCTGTCAGCATAAACCAGTCTGGCCATCCTCCTCTATCATCAACAGGGTGTTCCTGGTTGCAAAACTGCCAGCTCACTGCATGTCGGTCGCTTGTTTGTGATAGAGGATAGAGACTGTTTGTGCAAAAATCCCAGGAGATCAACGGCTTCTGAAATACTCAAACCAGGCTGTCTGGCAGCAACAATGACGCCAGGGTCAAAGTCGCTGAGATCACACCTTTTTTCCATTCTGATGTTCAATTTCACCAGCAGTGGGCGTGCACGTAAATAATACAACACATCTTACAATGCCGTGTGGAGCAGCCTGATTTTCTCCAAGTTTCTGCACTTTGAGAAAACAAAGATAGTTTACAATTTCTTCCTACCGTGCTAAACTTAAACAGAGCCAACACCGGCTCCGTTGTGTTCATCCATAATTCAGGAATAGCACCTGGGCCGTCTCCGAGTTGAGGTGTGTGTCAGTCAGGGCAGTGCGTAATGCCCTCAGGTCTCGCATAGTGAACTCACACTTTCTGCTTACACTCCTTACACCTCTAAAGGCCACCCTTTGCACTTTACACATTCTTGTCCTATTCAAGAGCAAGAAGAACTCCCACTCACAATACAGTATATATACCACAAAGGATCGAAACAAGCCCAGAGAACTGCAGCAAGCTTGGGGAATTCTCTGTCACAACTCGAGTCTTTTTCAAATGATGAACCCTCGACTGATTCAGCAGTGTGCAGGTTTCATGTAAAAGGGTGGTGGTGAGGGGGTTGTACTTGCTGCCTCATTAATATTGCAAATCTTTTTACAATGAACACACTAATTCAGCAAAAAAAAAAAAAAAGGATTCCCTGCAGACCTGCACTGCAGCGAACCTCTACCAAACAAAATTGTAGATAACAAGATAAACGAGCTCTAAAGAGTCCTAATTGAACAACGGCATTAAATAACGTTAAGCACACCGTTGTCTATTTTATTATAATAAGGCTGAAATGTGTTAGCGCTCAATCCCTTGTGCCCTTCCTCGCTCCACTCTGGATGCTAGCTAGCAAAAATATCTACTCCCCTACACACTCTTATCACTGGGGCTGATAATAAATTACTGTCAAGCAAAACAAACACTGTACAAACACACTTTGCCGATGTACTGTACAAGGGGTCTCATGAGCAGAAGAATGAAGCCGTTGACATTTACAGAAGACTTCAGGCATGGTGCGGTGCCGAGACCCTTAGCCGCGGTAAAGCATCTGAATGGTGCAAAAGTTTTAAGGAAAACCACACGTCCGTGAATGACGATCCCGACCGAGGTGTCTCGGAGCGCACACCAGTCATTACCTTAAAAAATTCAGCGAGAGGAACACCTGCTCCTTGAAAGTTGACGGATTACTTGTTGCCAACTGGCGGACGAGGCACATCTGTCTGCAGGAACCGTACGCACAATCTTCACAAACACCTGCATTCCTGGAAGGTGAGTGCATGTTGGGTACCGGGAGAGCTCTTTCCGAGAGACTGCTAATGAACACTTTGACACACAAAACCAGGATGTCCACTCATCGCTCCGACATACTTGGTGTCCAAGCATTAGTGAAAAGTGCAGTAGTGTAGCAGGGGAATATACAGTGAAATAAAGGTTGTCACGTGATTTTTTAAACTCTGATAATTGTGGTGTTATCCTGCACAAACCAAAGTCCCGGTTTGACTTGAACACAACTCTTACATGCGGTCCTCACTCATTTTTAAATTTGCTTTCTAATTGTGTAACTAGAAGAAACAAATCTTGGCACATATCCACAGTATATCATTAGGTCATTGAATATCTTAATGCCTTCATTTTATTTCTTCTTCCAGTCTTAAACTGTTCACTTTGAGCAGCTCTGTGCTCAATACAGACTCAGATTCCTGCTTTTGGCTGACACCAGTAGACCCTGCTATGTTCCTTGGCTGTTGTAGGCTTAAGTGCGATGTGTTGTACAATATAACAGATGCTTTCCTGCTCACCACTGTTGCAAATGCGGTGTATTTGAGTTACTGTAGCTCTAGCTAACTAGCTAACTTTAGGCTAGCTTCAATATTGAGGCGTCAGGCAAAATTTAACTAATAAAGTCTCTCTAGCAAACTAACTAAAAACAGGTTAACTATTATATTGTGTAAATGTTTCCAAATATGTTAGCTAATACTATTAGGGTAACTATTATATTGTGTAAGCTACAGTAGTGGACAGGTTCCCTAGCAAGCTAGCTTTATATTGTTACATACACATTCTCTTGCCAGCTAGTTAGTGCTAGCTAGCTATCTTAAAAGCGTGTAAATAATACAACAGTACTACATACTACTACTAAGTAATACAAGGCCTACACGCAAGCTAGCGTTATAGTGTTACATTATGTACATGCAAGCTAGTCTTATAGTGCTGTTTATATGCAAGCTAGCCTTACAGTGCTGTGTACATGCAAGCTAGCCTTA
>QMIH01000002.1:322736-366237 GCA_003987875.1 Clarias batrachus | reverse complement strand
TACATTTTATATACACACAAATTCCTGTTTGACTATCCTTGTGAGGACACTGACATTATTATTAGTGCAGCTAACTGATGTTTAGCTACATCTAAATCTAAACCTCAATCTTTTCAAGCTAAAGGAAAACTTTTGCCACTTTAGGTTTTTTATTTATTTATTTAACTAAAACCCGTTTCCCTAACCGGGACCAGACAAACATCGCCACAAAGTTAAAGCTGTCAGATCCTTATGAGGACATCATATTGCATTACATTGCAATAAATATTGTCAGAATACACTGTTGGTGGAATATTGTGATTGTTGCTATACTGTATCTGTAAATATTTATATATATATATACTGTAATAAAAAGCTACTGGTTGGTTTTTTCACGACTGTTTAATGCAAGACCGGCAGCTTACGTATGATATATAAATATGTGATAACATATGGTATGTCTTGAAGTGTTGTCGCGTATCCCACCCCTGACATGCACACACGCCGAAATTCTGTACCAAAGGCTAATTTAGCATCGAACGGCGATGCCTCTGGCTTCCTGTGTAATGGAAGAGAAGTCAGCGAGAAAGTGTGTGGGCGCTGATAAACAGCAGGTCGCTCAGCCTGTCTGTGCAGACTGAGCTAGCGACATGACGTGGCCCTGTAGGGGTCTGTCCACTGCGTGCCTGGTTCTCACACACACACACATACACACACACACGGAGAAGAATGTGTGTGTGTATTTGTGTGTGAGAGGGAGAGACAGAGAGGGAGAGATGGGGTGCTACAGAAGTCACTGTTCCTCCAGCAGCTCACACGTTTTCTATTCACTTTAATTGCATTGACACAATGGTGACACCACTACAGGCCTGGGCGCGCTTTCTATCTCTGAGCCTGGACCGTGACTTTCATTTATCCTTACATACAAGGAAAAAGGAGTGACTTGCGGCTTTCTGCTTACAAAACAGTGTTTGTGTGGGATGTCAGCCCAGATCTTTTTCCTCCCTTTCATTTACCAGCTGCCCCATCACTTGGTTTCGAAACCTTGAGTCATCCCGTGATGCAATCTGAAACTTGTCAAGTTAAACCGTAATGGCGTCCTCTGTCACAAAGCGCCATCCTTTCTGGCAAACACTGAGCGCGCACGCACCACCGTCTTCCCAAATGTGTTTGCCCACCGTCAGCGGCGTATGCTTCGAGGGCCATTACTGTAATAACGCCTAGTAGGTCCCACTTTAAAGCGGCGACGGCGCCTGGGCAAGCCGGCTGCGGCACTGCATTGGGATTGGCACTTTAAACAACTCGCTCCAATTACGAGCATTTTCATTCCATTATGGCCTTCCGCCGGCAGCCTCCTCCTCCCCCGGGGGCCTCTAGCGGTCCCCCGGACCAGTGTGGGTGGAATTAATTGGCTGTGCTGCTCCACGTGCGAGCTCAGAAGCTGCTGCGAATGAAGCGCCTGTTGGGTTTCCGAGTTTTTATTATTTTTTTATTTATTTAGTCCGGTGCTTTTATAACACGTAGGCAGTTACTGAGTTGTCTGCTGGGTTTGAAAACATTATCTCTTAAGCACTAATTGCCTAGTTTGAGTCAGTTCTCGAAAAAGAATGCAAAAGTTTCTGCAGAATGTGCACGTTCTCCTCGACCCGCGGTTCTTCCAGGAGTTTACTCAAATCATTGATTTGCTGGAAGCTCGATGTCTGTCTGATCAGCACAGTTATTTGCTTCATTCAATAGCCCCTTATTCGCTCTTTTTTTGTCCCGGTTTCACTGAAAATGATGCCATTGGCCGGAGTTCTAGTGAGTGACGCATTTTGTGGCACGTGAAGCCAGATTGCTGCCATGTTAAAACACTTTGGGGTTCTCCAAGAAGCGGTGTCCGTATTTTTGTGCACTTCCAGCAGTTTGAAGAAATATGAGCGGTGAATAATGTTCGAGGGAACGAAGGGGGGCAGTGGAAATAAGCAAACGGGGGGAAAAAAAACACTGGATTTATTACTTACTCTAATGGACAAAATGCATTACAATGCCATTGGTGATATGTAGTGGCACAACACAAAGTTCTTTTGCCATTACAAATTAATGACAAATGATGTAGAGGGCCATTTGGTTATTGTAAAGCGTTTTCAGCCTCGGTGGTTTCAGCCGAGCTGCATCAATTTGAAACCAAGGAAAAGGGTGAATAATAAAACCAACTTCGATTAAAAGTACACAAAGACACAATATTTCGAAAGTTGCTTCACTTGACCTACCCGTGTACTGTAGCTTCGAGGAAGGAAATGCTCCCTCCACATCGCTGCTGAAATAATACCTTTATGCTGAAAGCTACCTTTGTGCTGTGAAATTAAAAGCCGAGATGAGAGGAACAAAATGACTACTTCGGCATGAGCAAGAAGAAGAAAAGGTTTGTGTCACTGTGTAGCTGTGTATCTGCATGTGGGGGCGACAAAAGAAGGAAAATGTTTAGAAGAAAAAAAAAAGAGAAAGCTCTTAATCTGTGAAAGAAAGCTCACCTCCTAAGTTGTGTATACATGATCCCCAGGGAGACAAAGGAGCTGGGAGGAAGAAAGGAAAAGAAAGGAAAGGAAAAGAAGAGGCCCGAGGATACATTCTTGTGGAACTACCTCGATTCACCGCAGAAATCCAGGCCGAGTCTCCACATATGAGGACAATTACCCTAAGTGGATGTGTTTGGCTACTTGTCATGGTAAATTACACAAGCTTGCTGAATTATAGGCTATTTCCATCCATTTTTTTTTTTTTCACCCACCGGTTTGATCCTGATGCTGCAAAACAAGGCTTGGCACCGTTTCGGTTCACTGTGGAGAATGGAAGCGTGCTGGCATCTTACCTGCAGAACAATAAAAGTCGTAATAGCTGGTTCGAGGGCAGAGACACATTCTTGCCGTGAAAAGTGCCAGCACAGGGTCCTACGTTTTTTTTTTGGTTGTTTTTTTTACAACCTAACTCTTTCAGAATAAGAGCTCTCAAAGTGCCTCGAGCACGTCCTAGCCTTCCTCCGATCCGGTTTCCACGGCAGGCTTTTACAGTGTATGGCTCGGGCTGTTTTGTGACTTCGAAAGGAAGAAGGAGAAAACGCTCAGTGACATGAATAAATGTTTAACGTTTAATCAGGAAGCGTGCCTTTCCAAAAGCACAACTGCTCACGTAGACTCTTAAAAATGAATCGCCGCAACACATTCAAGAGCAACTCTGAGTCATTCGCGCAGAGGCAGAAAGAGAAACAGACAAGGCATCGTTTCCCCTCGTGAGTCATTTGGTAATCGGCGCACTTTGCGCTTTCCTACATGCGTCTTGCCTGGAATGGCTTGCAACTGAACAACCTGTTCTCATTTCACTCCCTTCTTCTGTCCTATTCTGTTACTCGCTGTTCTCTCGTGTTGTCATTTCCTTTCCGTCTTCGTCGACTCTCTTTTGTTGTCATCCCGTCACTTTTGCTCACCACTCTCTCCTTTTCTCTCCTCTCTCAGAACCAGTCAAGTTTGACCAATCTCATTTTTTTTTCTTTTTAAAGAAAGCACATTCCTTTCTGTCTCCCACCGACCGAATAATCGAACGGCGCACCCTCGTATAACTCACCCTGAAAGTGCCCAGATGCCTGTGGCCCCACAAATCACACCCTCGATTAATAACCGCCATCTGACTGCTGCTGCCCTTTTACAGCTTCCCTGCTTTATAGCTTTAACATTGATCACCGTTCCTCAACAACAAATGCATGCTTATTTATCGCACCAAGTGTTGCTTAGCCGCTAATTAAAACGTCTTTCCGACACGGACAGAGAGTCTCAATATTTTTTTTTTCCCCTGTAAGACTCTAGGGGAGATTTTAATAGGAGCGGATGAGGAATTTATTCAGATCTGAAGGAAAGGTTAGTGATGGCAGGCAGCCGATCACAGCCAATTAGAGAGATGAGACAGGCTGCAGGCAATCCCCTCACTAGAGAGCGCCCTTTCCTGCTGTCGCGAGGCACATCTTGGACATGAACGTTCCGGCGAGAGCTATAAAACCGGTCTCAGATCATGGGGAAAAAGACGGACAAAGAGCTGCCTGTCAGTGTCGGCTTCGGATGGGACGCCCTGGCACAGGCCGGCACCTTCAGGACACGAGAGCAACTATTGATAAAACCATTTAGATGTGACTAAGATGCAAAGTTGGTTAAGGACTAGCGTATATATTTAAAATAACCTTCCACAAATCATTACAAGGTAGAAACTGGAGTGTGCATGTACTGCATACTGTTTTGTTTTTTTTCCCTTTAAGCACCTGGTGGTTAAAGGAGCAAACGCCGCAATTAATGTTATGAACAGCGTTATAAACAGTTTTAGTTCTAAGCTGAAAGATCGCTAGTGTGACGAAAGGATTGGGAAGTCGGATTTGGTCGGTTCCGGCGCTAAAGTAGCCATACTACAATGTTAAAAATGTCAATGCCAAATGTCTACAGCTAAGACTCACAGGGACCCGAAAACGTTCTCCAGGCTTCAAGACCATCTCGTGTTCCAGCACCGGATGTCTCGCGTCTTTGACATTTCCATCAGCCTGCATTGTAAGCCTCCCAGTTCTGATAACGGCGCTCTCCATAAGTAGCCGGAGAGTGCTGGAACAAGACAAGAGCTGTTCTGCAGAAATCTGATTACAACACAATGTCCGGATTGAGTACTGCCTACTCTCGCACAAGGACAGAAGAGAGACGGAAAAAAAAACTAAACTAAACTAAAAAAAGAAAGAAAGAAAGAAACAACCAAACAATAAATCCAAGCCTGCATGGAAGGCTCGTTCATCTCAGAACAGTTTATCTAGCATGACTGATTCATCTCACAGAGAGCAGGGAGCACGTGTGTGTCTCGCACACCAGCTCATTAGGCACGGTCAGGTATAAACACGGATTCCCACACGCACAGATTCACAAGCGGCTTTACCTGCCGTGGAATTGATACTCTGATAAAGACGGGATGGCGCATAACAATGCAGCTGTTCCGCCCACACCGTGCTTACAACACTCCCGCTTTTGTCAGGCTTTGTTTTGACCCACTTCGTCTTCCAGAATAATTGTCTGACGCTCGTTACCTGCTGCGTACGGACGAGTTTTTTTTTTTACATCATCAGGTTGTGCTTCTTGGCTCTAGGTCTTTGTAGCTAACAAGCTCACACTCAAACAAACGCTGAAACATTATAGCAGTTCCCATAATGCCGTGTTAGCCGACGCAGCCGATATCCAGAGACGGGGATTTAGCATTGTGTCGATTTCAGGATGCTGGAACGCCTACAGAAATTTCTTCATCTTGTCCAATTCTGAACGCAGCACACTGTAGGTTGATCATGAAAGCATTTATATTTTATATTTGTTCATCCAGATTCAAGGCCTTTGGCTTTTTCCGAGTGAGACCTTTTGACCGATCGGCCGTTTTGTTATTCATTCCCTACAGCAATCGCAAGGCTGGTCATTCAGCAACAGGTCTGCGCTCGTCTTCAATCCATCTATGCTGAAAAAACATATGAATTATTTCACATTTAGGTGGAATGAGGGCATTTTATTGACGGTTATACTTAAATATGGAGTGCAAAAAATATTAGGCTAATAGGATCAGTTTTAAAGGGAGGAAAATACTCTTAAGATTGTGTTTCTAATGAAATTATCTGTTTAGTTGTTGTTGGTTTTTTTTTCAATGATCTTTTATTCATGCCAGCATAACCTTCAGGTCTATAAACATCAGTATACTGTATGTACAGTAGGGTCGGTTTCTTGGCAACATGCTGCATTTAAAAACAAATCTCAAACTTTTGCTACACACACACACACACACACACACACACACACACACACACACACACACCACAGCGATAACTGATATGCTCTTGCAAGTCATAATATTTAACTAGCTAGCTTATCTTGCTATACTAAGTTGTTTTAATTAGTAATAATGTGAAAGGTTTCACTTCGAAACATGACAAGGTTGCTCTTACGCTGTTCACTTTCGATTTTTCTGGTCAGATCGGAATTGTATGCCAGGTGGGTTTACATTCGTAGTGTAACAAGTGATTTTTTTTTTTTTACCCCCCGATTTTCGCCCTAATTGAGTCGTGTCCAATTCCTCCCCGTCACTAGGGGGCTCCACATTAAGGCTACTACTACCACTCAGTCGGGAGAGCCGAAGACGATCACATGTTTCCTCCGAACCACGTGACGCCAGCCGACCGCATCTTTTTGAACTGCTCGCTCGCGCACCGTTGGGAGCGTCGTAACACACTCGGAGGACAGCGCTATCCGCTCCTTCCGTTGCGCGAGCTCACAGACGCCCCTGATTGCCTGTAGAGCCGTGATTAATGTGGGAGCACTAAGTACCTCTCATCCCTCCCCTCTGAGAGAGCTCGGCCAATCAGCTCTCTCTAGACCTCCGGCTGCGAGAGGTTACAGCACCACCCGGGATTCAAACTGGCGATCTCCAGATGATAGGGCGAGCGCTTTACCACTGCGCCACTCGGAGGCCCCAACAAGTGACTTTTATGTGACTAACATGGACACAGCTATAAGTCCTCTGAAAATGCACACGTGCACCGCATGTCGATACGACGTGCCATCTGGTTTAACACTTATCATAAGTTCGTGCGAGAGTTCATTCGATTTCAGCGACAAGAAAAAAATGCTTGGGGTTTTGCTTTGGAGGACGGCAAGCGGTTAGTCGGCTGTAATTGTTGAGGTCCAGAAGAACGAAGAAAGCCAGACACCTCACTTGAGCTGCTTGAGCACTGCTGGTGCTGACTGACGTCAGCGAGCGCCCCATGCATGTGCAGAGGCAAAAAGTCACACGGATTCCAATCTGCCCCTTCTCATTCAGGTCACGAATCGGATATGTATCCAATCTAGGACCACATACGGTACGAAAGTGACTCAGATCAGATCTGAAAAACATTAGATCTGTGCGTTCAAACAGCCCTAAAGAAAAATAATCTGATCTGAGTCACTTTAAGCTGGTACTTAAAGTGACTCAGTAGTAATGTGAAATACTGTGAATGTGACCTTGAAGGCAGAACAGCAACATTAGCCAACTTGACGGTATCCAGCAGTATGTATGCAGTTTTTAAAAAGTTCTCACTCTCTGTCCATTGCTATCTTTCTATTAAGCTCCACATACTGTACAGTTACAGCTCTTGAGTTATCTCGACCCTCCACACCTGCCTTATGCATCACTTCCGGTTGGAGTTCTTGTCCACATACAGTATGGTCTGCTCACAGATACACTACCGGTCAAAAATCTGGACACACCTTCTAACTCCATATCGTCTCTCCTGATTTTCTTTCTTTCTACACTGTAAAACAATGCTGAAGGCGTCCACAACACACAGTAATCTCCTTTGAACAGTTGATATTGAGATGTATAATAATTATGATCTGTAGAGCTTCATAACGGCTCTAATCTAAGGTGCTGGTTGTTAATTGGTGATTTCTGAGGCTGGTGTCTCTAAATGAACTTCTCCTCTGCAGCAGAGCTACGTTTAGGTCTTGCTTTCCTGGGAAGGTCTTCATGAGAGACAGTTTCTCATGATACTGTTCTTACAAGGACTGATCCAGAACAGCTGACCTTCGTGTCTTAAAATAACTGCTGACGTTTGTTGTTGTTGTTGTTGTTGTTACTTAATTACTTAATGCCACCATATGTGTTATTTCACAGTTTTGAAAGAAAATCCAGTTTAGTTCTAGAATGTGGGAAATAAATCCAAACTTGGGTGACTGGTACTGTACGTCTGAGTCATAAACTGGCTCATGACTGCATTCGCTCAATCAGTTTTAGGACTGAAACTGCCAGGAACAATCTTATACCCGGGTCTCCATCAGTGAACAGTTCAGAATCTACACAAAGTCGACTTTATTTTAACTGAAACACATTTCCTGTTAAATAATTGGCACTTTCGAATTCAGAGCCCACAGTTACATGAGGGATGTACTTACCATGCGGGAGCACCCAAAAGACGACGTGTTCCCTTGTGAGTTTCTTTCTCATGTCGTCTGGCGGAGTTCATTAATGAGCAAGCCAGATGTGAAGGTGGCAAGTAGAGATAAACTGACTGATATCGCTAAAATCTGATATTGCTATTGCTTAAACCCGGACCCTAGAGTTGCAAGGACACAGTGTTAACTGCCATTTTCTTAAAAAATAAATAAATAAAAAATGCTTTGGAGCGTTAGACATATAACTGTGTTCTTCGCACTTGGTTCTTTTTGTTCTCTTTCTTGCACACACACACACACACACACACACACGCACGCACACACACACACACACACACAGACACTCTCCCCTCCTGTTTTCTCTCTTTCTTTGTGCTGTCGACCAAAAGTTCACAACCAAATAGAGAATTTATAATGAATAAAAGTTTGACATGCAAATCGTCCATATCGATTCATAACCTTTTTCTAGCTGGATGTTGGGTTGCCGTGGGCAACGCAGGGAGCTAACATTATTTTTGACCTTATATGCTATATTATAAACGATAGTGTATAAACTATAATAAATAACGATTATAAATAGGACTATAGTGCTTTCACCTGACCCGGGTAGATTTCTTTAAAATAAAAAAATAAAAACTTTTATACTGTATATACTGTATAGAAAAAAACATCTAAAATCTGAGCAGCTCTAATAAAGGGTCTAAAATCACGTGTGCTTTAGGGGTAATTGTGGGTATTTGAGGGTAGACGAGTCTTACACCACGCACGTTTTGCACTGCTGTCACTTTTAATCGCTCTGTATATCTCAGTTCTTTGCGGATCTCAATTTGAACTGATTATATACATCATCATTCACCCACATTCTGCACATATTCGCCTCATTCTTTGTCTATATTTATATATTTGTCCTTTGTATAGTATATATTATACACTGTATATTATATTTTATTTGAATTGAAGCATGGTTGAACAATCTTGTCTATAGTATTAACATCCTTGCTACTGGATGGTTGTAATTTCCTTTGGGATCAATAAAAGTGTCTGTCTGTCTGTCTGTCTGTCTGTCTGACTGTCTGACTGACTGTCTGTCTGACTGTCTGTCTGACTGTCTGTCTGTCTGTCTATCTGTCTGTCTGACTGTCTGTCTGACTGTCTGTCTATCTGTCTGTCTGACTGTCTGTCTGACTGTCTGTCTATCTGTCTGTCTGACTGTCTGTCTGACTGTCTGTCTATCTGTCTGACTGTCTGTCTGACTGTCTGTCTATCTGTCTGTCTGACTGTCTGTCTGACTGTCTGTCTGTCTGTCTGACTGTCTGTCTGTCTAATGTTCTGGTGTTTGTGAGAGTTTAAAAAACCTCCCTGTATGGAGTCTTAGAACCTTTAGAAATCTTTAGGAGACTTTCTAATTGCGTTACAGCTGTAACGTATGATAAACTGCCACGTATGCAACTTCATAAACAAGGAAAAGATATAAATATATATAAATAAAGCACAGCAACGTATTCAAAGGCCTGGCTTTTCTGCAGCCGCCCTCTAAGCGTGGCATTTTAACATACAATAGCTCGTGGTTTCTGTGTATTTCCTGTATGACCGCAGCACAGACAGGAGATACACAAAAAAAGAAGGAATGTAAGCACAGGAGGACGCGGTCACATTCTGTTCAGCCTGAGTGAAGTGTGTGGGCCATGTCTCTGCCCCCGGGCTTGTTTCTTTCTTCGAACGAGAGAAATCCTCAGAGACTTTTTCCACTGTGGTTGAAGAAGAGTTTTCCGTGTGTGTGTGTGTGTGTGTGTGTGTGCGTGTGTGTGTTTGTGTGTTTGTGAGACTCACAGGCAATGCGGACGTGGGCCTTGCGGCTCTTCGTGGTCCCGGCTGAGCTCCAGGCCACGCACTGGCACCAGAAATCCTCGAGGCCGAAGAGTTCCTCCACCTGTTGCCGCGTGATCTCGATACTCGCCTCCCTCACCACCAGACCTGAGAGACACACAGAGACTTATTTTATTAAAAACATTATATTGACGCATTAAATCATTCTAGCTGAAGTAAAAAATTTTTTTTTTAAACTGTTCTCCTGTTAGAAGAGAGAGAGAGAGAGAGAGAGAGAGAGAGAGAGGTGGCAGGCCTGAGAGACAGAGAGAGTGAAAGATGAACAGAGACAGAGATATTGAGACGGAGGTAGGGGCAAGAGAGAGATGGACAGATAAACAAACGTGAAGTGAAAGATTGGCAAAGAGAGAGAGGAAGCGTGAGAGCGACGGAGAGAAAGAGAGCTATTAATAGAAAACGAAAAACAAAGGACGATACATAAGAGAGCTACGGGAAGATAGAAAGAAAAGAATGAAAAACCATATACAACAACGGGGGGAAACAAATGATGGAACGAGAAGAGGTGGGAGAAAAAGAAAGGCGAGAGATAGAGACAGAGATTAAGAGATGGGTTAGGAAGAGAGAGAGAGAGAGAGAGAAATATATAAGGCAGAAAATGGAAAGAGGGACAAAAATTAAGAGAGATCAGAAAGAAAGATTTAAAGGCAGAAATAGAGAAAAACAGAAAAGTGAAGGAAAAGAGAAATACAGAGAGTTAGAGGTAGAGAAAAGAGTGGTATATGAGTAGAGAGAATGAACAGAAGAAGAAATACACAAAGATACAAAGATAGAAAGAAGGAAAAGAGAACATAGAGATACCGAGATAAAGGAGGAATGGAAGAGATTAAGAGAGACAGAGAGAGAGAGAGAGAGAGAGAGAGAAGGGAAAGATAAAAGGAACAGAAAGAAGAAAACAGGGAGAAGGCACAAAAGAGAGATAAACAAAAAAAAAACAGAGACACACAAATGTGGCCATGGAGTAAAAAAACGGAAAAAGAGTGATGGATAAAGCACGACAATGAGAAATACTGATCGATGTCGGGCAAAAACGGGAAGTGAAGAGACAGGAGAGAGAGAAGGAGAGAAAACAGAGGTAGAGAGTCAGTACATAATTCAGCAGCCGCACAGAGTGCAGATTAAAAGCTCTGTATACGATGTTTATGTGGAACCGAAAAACTGCAACGCTTCACTGCAAGTCACTAAATCAACATTTGTCACCGCCACCCGAGTCAGAGGCGCTTTTTCTCTTCTTTTTCTTTTTTTTTTTACAGCAGACAATTTAAAGTGAGAAGCTCGCTCCATTTCCGTCTATTCAACTAAACACTGCATATGTGCACATATGGCCCTTTCAAGTCCAGAAGAATTTGGACAATTTGGACGTTAGTTGGTATTTCATTCTCCACCACCACCACCACCACACCACCACCACCACGCCGCCGCCGCCGCAGAGAATCAGAAATCAAGCGATGACGTTGTGAAGGGAGCGAAGGCCTTCAGCTTTAATACAATTTAGTCTTCAGGAAGTGAAAAGCGCGTTCAACTGGGCTGACGGCAGACGACGACCTTTTAAGGACGTTTCCATTTCTTTGTCTTCGGGTCGCTTTTGTTGGACATTTTCACCCATTATCCAGCGGTAAAGCCTCGAAGCTTCTGTCCTGCGTACTGTAGAGCTCATGCAGAACTCATCCTGCTACTTCTATCAGCAGTCACATCATCAATGAACACCACTGACCCTGTTCCGTACACACACACACACACACACACACACACACACACGCCATAACACCGCCTCCACCATGTTTAACAGAAGAAAAAGTGATATGCTTTGGATCATGAGCCCTTCCTTTCCTTCTCCATACTCTTCTATCAGACTTGGGGAAACTTTTGCTTGAATCTTTTTTCGATTTTTTAACATCAAATCTGGCCTTTCTGTGCAGCGCTTTGCATCTGCATTTATGTTCATGGAGACGTCTCTTGATTGTGATGCATCAATATCAGAGGATTCCTCGGTCTTCTGTAGCCGTGATTCATGTCCCTCTCATCCCTCCCCTCTGAGAGAGCTCGGCCAATCGGCTCTCTCTAAACCTCCGGCTGGAGGAGGTTACAGCATCACGCTCGCGATCTCCGGATGATAGGGCGAGCGCTTTAACACTGCGCCACTCAGAGGCCGAGTTTTGGTGTTTTTAAGCTTGCCAGTGTATTCCTCCTTTTAAAGAACTTGCCAGACTGTTGATTCGGCCACTCCTAAAGTTTCTGCTCTCTCTCTCAAAGAATATTTGCCCAGGAGAACAACGGCATCAGCGATGGATTAACTAGTCCCCATTAACCCTCCTGTTCTGGTTTATTTTGCTGCCATGAGAGCGGTCTACTGAGAGGCAGTAAATGCAACGGATGCCAGCTGAAGAAGTAACTACTGACCGTCGTACAAATGCTCTGCAGGGAAACACAGTTTTGCACGGTGAACAGGAAAAACAAACAAAAAACCCCCAGAAAGATTCATCCTGAAAAGTTTAGCCCGAAGGATTCATTCACTGGTCAATTTTTCTTTTTTTAAATTTACAACTAAACAACAACAACAACTGTTTACATGGAAGTTCTGCCGGTGTGTGTGTGTGTGTGTCAGGAAGCTTCAGACATTTTACGTAGAAAGGTCGTGTAGAAAACGTGTAAGTTTTTCTGCTGCCGGAATATGTGAATGTCCTCGCAAAAATGTAGAACTCACAAAATGATTGTTATATTACATTATTGTCATAAAAAAAATTTTTTTTGCTCACAGAAACAACGTGAAGCAACCAAAAAAAGTGATCTTATAAATTACAGTATGTGCTTTCTTTTGTCATTTTTGCTGTTTGTATAGTTCAGTTCACCATATCGCCTAAAGTGTGCAGAAAAAAAAGCACGTCACTTTATATCGCCCGATCCTGACCGCATATATATATATTTATATTTAAAAAAAAAAAAAGGCTACAAATGTTCTGCTTTTTGAGGGCTACATGTACAGTCCCATGTTTATACAGTTTGTTCTTACATTTAGCTTCACGTACAGTATGGAGGGATTGAGGGGAGGGTGTGTAGTGTGGATCTCTGAAATGTGAAATTAATAGAAATATCAAATACATCAATATTTCATGTTTGTCATATGCATTTTGTTGTTTGTTGTATGTAGGAGACCGCTTTTGTGCAGCCAGGTAACGCCGGCAAGCACTAGCAGCACTGGCACAGCAGCTGCTAGCACTGGCTAGCACCGCAAGTAGATTTCCTACCTGTGTGAAAAACTGCTCTCTCTCTCTCTCTCTCTCTATCATAGGTTTATGTTTTTCAGGCTGTCGAATGTTTTTCAGGCCGTCAAAGGCCTCCATCCCCCCATCAACGCCACTTTGGGCTGCATACTGAGAGTTCCCATGAACAGCTACATGCCAAACTCAACACCATGCCTTTTGTCTCAATGTATTAATTTGGCGAGAAATAACAAAGGAACGTGCCACAAATGGCCATCAAATTGCCAATCAGTCAATTGTATAATTACATTTCAGCCCAGGAAAATGGGGAGACTTTGTAAAAAAAATAAAAGGCTCTGAATCTTAAATGTTTAACGCAATATTTTCGTGAAAGCCCTTGAATTAAAGATGAAAGTCTACAATTCAATGACATCTTGATTGCTTGAATTCAATAAAAATTTCAAATAGCCTGAAAAAAAAGGGGGCTTTGTGCGGTATATTTGGCAGGGTTGCCATTTTCTCATCAAAAGCGGAATTGTTTAAAAAGACACCAAGATCTTGTTTTAAAGCAAACGTGTGAGGTGTGTGTGTGTGTGTGTGTGTGTGTGTGTGTGTGTGTGTGTGGCCACAGTAGACCATCCAACCCATGCAGGTTTTACACCAGATGACTATCCTGATGAAACCCCTTCAATATGTTCTGACTTGGGAGGCGCACCATGGATGCTCTGCCTGTTTGGCCATCGGCTGGGAATCGGACCTGAGGCTTCTCCATGGAAACTCCAGCCTGTTTTTTAAGCAAATCACTGGAATAAAAGGAAATGCGTTTTTACACACCTACTGCAGCCTAATGCAAAAGGAATTATGTGCAGGTAAAGAAAGCGCTCTGCGAATCCTCGATTCTGATTTAAGATGCATAGCATAGAGGAAGAGTGCGTTTATGGAGTGTGAAACTTTGCTAACCAGCAAAGCAAAAACTTCACTGTGTCAGATACAGTAAGAGTTCAAAGTCATGGCGGCCCTCGTGGATCTAGAATCTTCAGAACAGGGAGAAATGAAGTCGTAACTCTAAATTTGATGTTGAAAGTATTTCAGCATTTACAGGATATATTCTGTACTGTATGTGGTGTGTGTTCTCGCAACATGATACAATAGTAGACTTGGAGCTCCAATTTAAACCTGAATAAGCACAATCAGCTCAGTGGTTAGGGTGTTGGACTCCTGATCGGAAAGTCCCAGGTTTAAACCCCAGCATTGGGCCCTTGAGCAAGGCCCTTAAACATCAACGGCTCAGATACGTAAAAATGAGATAAAAATGGAAGGCGCTCTGGATGAGGGCGTCGGCCAAATGCTATAAAATGGAAAAACATACCGACTGTGATTCTCGGACAAACTTTCATTAAAAATGAAACATAATGGGATTGTTCTCAATTCAACACAACATGCGGTGCAGTTTAAGACTCGACCTCGGAGTCATGGTTCGGAGGCGCGGAACATCACGTAATTGGCTTAGTGCGTGAGGGAAGCATGAAGAAGCAAAATAAAATTGCAAAACACGATGAGTTATCGGGAAAAACCCAGCGATATCGCATGACTGCGTTTGATCCATCCATCATTAGCAGCGTGCGTGGTGTGTTTGCCCGCAATAACGCAACGCTCATAAAGCAGAGCCGGATGGAAGCCTGCAATCCGCCGGGATGCCAGGATGATTGAGCTGTCCGGGGCCTCTGGAGCCGGATTTGGAGCCGGAATCCCGTTTGCTAACCCTGGTGATTACTGTTCAGCTGGGCCTCCGATCGAATGAAGGCCAGATCAGAGATGCGCTCATTTCTCCATTTCTCATCCCTTCATCCCTCTGCAGGCTCATTTATATATCATCATGGCGGATTAGGGCGGTAGAGGTGTGCGATTCGCGGATGAGGGTTTGATATCGCTAAACAAATCAGGGACGCTAAGTATCACATTATGTCTCCGAGTCTGACTCTTCTCGCTTTCTTCTTTCTTTGTCTTTCGTTATTTCGAAATGGAAAACTGTGCAAAGGGTGGCATGACTCCTAGTCCTACAGTGTGTGTGTGTGTGTGTGTGTGTGCGCGTGTGTGTGTACATCTCGGTGCCCAGTGAGCCCTGGAGGTGGCTTCCAGCACTGATTGGCTGGCAGAGCCAGAGACAGCAGCCCGAGAAATAAAGCCAGAATAATCCTCCATGCAAATGGCGCTTCCTCTCCACTCCTCCACCTCTCCCACCATCCTCACGGCTCGTCCTTCGCTCCTGGCAAGCTGGAAGTTTTCCCCCCGGTGTGTCTGCCGTCATGTTCGGCATCGGACAGCCAGGAGGCGTCGCTTTAAACAGGGAGGAGGACGAAGGCAAGGCAGAGGAAGAGGAAAAGCAAATGTGTAAAACTTTGTAGTGTGTTTCAAAATATACTTCGGGTAAAATCAAAGTAAGGCTAAGAATTGTCGTTTTTTTTACTATATGAACTACATGAATCTTTAAGCCTCGGCACTAAAGGGTTTTCATACAGTATGCATCCAGATGTGTAATCATATACAGAAAATGCGTTTAGGTTTCATTTCCGAAGTAAACTCCGGCTCGGCGCAGCTTTTTACACCAAAACATTCTCGCGTAAGCTTTTTCTATTACTTATTCATTTATAACCTTATGTATAAATAAATAAATAAATAAATAAATAAGATCGTTTCTCAAAAGTTACGAATGTGTGATGACACTGCAGCGGGCGGCCGGCGCACTGCGCGCTCACAGCTGTAAAAGCTCAGCGGGCGGCGTGCGTATAAGAAAACAGATACTTCGCTTGATAAACTATGACGCAGACTCGTGAAATAAAACACGTGAAAAAAAAAAAAGATCTCCTCGCTGTTCCCTACGAGCGCTATGTAGAACACTATTACAGTAATATACAGTACGCTATTATCCGCCGCACTCGCCTCTATGCAGCATCTAATTTGTTATCCGGACTGTTATCTTCTGTCGAACGTAAAGACGATAAAGCATACGAGCTAACTCTAATCTCGACCCGAGCGTATATAAATGACTTTAATCCACGCGGTACATATGAGGACATGTCTGGAGGGATGTTATGATACATCATATGCGCTTACCAGCTTTTCTTTTTCCTCTCTTGAACTTAATAAGATAGGTGGGGGGGGTGAATAAAACGACAACCCTGGAGAAGTTCTCGCTACTAGAGCACTGAGACCCTGGAGCCGGGAGACCAGCACGGTGGTGTAGTGGATAGCAAGTGTCACCGCAGACCACCGGGGTCAAGGGTTCGAAACTTGGTGGGTTTCCTCTGGGTGCTCTGGTTTGCTTCACCATTCCAAAACCTAGCAGATTAGGTTAACTAACGGTTTGTGTCTATGCCTTGCGACGGACTGGAACCCTGTAGAGCAGGGCTCTCAAACTCAGTTCCTGGAGGGCCGCAGCCCCACAGAGTTTTGTTCCAACCATAATTAAAAACACCTGATCCAACTAAACAGGTCATTAAGGCTTATTTGAAAACTACATGGTATGTATGTTGGAGCAGGGTTGGAACAAAACTCTGTAGGGCTGCGGCCCTCCAGGAACTGAGTTTGAGACCCCTGCTGTAGAGGGTGTACCCCGAGTCCCGTGCACTGTACAGGATGAGGGTTACGGAGAATGAGTCAGGGAGTGATGATGCCAATACTTTGTAGAAAAAGACCAACGGCCATTCAGAACTGAGCCACCTCCTTGTACAGTATGGAGGTACAAGGTTTTTATACACCACTAAGTTTGGATACACCTTGTAATTCTTTCTACACGGTAAAACATTACTGAAGGCGTCCAAAATCTGCAATGATCTCCTTCGAATAGTTGATATTGAGATGTATCTGCTACTTCTACAGTACTTTATGCTCTATACAGCCTTTATAACACCTATAATCAGAGATTGAGGCTGGCAACTGTATATACAGGACCAGTCAGACGTTTGGACTTATTTTCTACATGACGTAATTAAGTATAAACAACAGCAGACATCAGTTGTTACTGTATTTTCAGACATGAAGCTCAGCAGTTCTGGAACGGTTTTGACCCACCAGGCACCGCGATGAACCTGGCGCTCATGAAGACCTAAACGTACCTCTGCTGCAGAGGAGAAGTTCATATGGAGTTCCCAGCCTCAGAAATCACCAATTAACAAACAGATTAGCGGTGTTATAAAGGCTTTTATAGATAGCCTTTATAGGTAGCAGAAACATCTTAATATCAACTGTTCAAAGAAGATTACTGTGTATTTAGGACGCATTCAACCTTGTTTTACAGTGTAGAAAGAAATTGAAAAATTGTTGGGATGCCAAACAAGCAAGTGAAGACAACAGAGACAACAAATAAAAGAGACAAGATTCCGGTGCCTATAGATCCACCTCCCCTCCCTCCCCTACCCCCCCCCCCAAAACCCACATCAACCACGAACCATATTTCCATGTAACTGCTCGTCCTTGCGTGATTTATTCCTTTGTCCGTTACTTAACGAAACATTATTAACAGCAACACAAGACGAACCAGGGGCTTAGTAACAAGTCCACACAAATGAGCGCAAATCACTCTGCAGCACGTCTCTAATTGGTGATAACGATCTAATCTCAGATCTTCGGGTAAAATTAACGACCAAACAAACATTAATTAAAGCATTAGTTTATATACTGGTCATTGTGCATTGTTTTGTTTATTTATCATCATAGATTAAAAAAAAAACGGTAATTAAATCAGATGTTTATCACGCGGCTTATTTGATTTATTAAATACTGCTGTAAATGATTTCAGGGAATTTATTATTATTATTATTATTATTATTATTAGTGATTAAACTGAGTTCAATAAAGTTTGTTTTTTAGTATAATTATTTTGCGAAGTCATATTTATACTTACAGAATCATTTGTAATGGAAGCACAATGGTTCAATTATTTAAAAAAAAAAAAAGAAAAAGAGATGAATTTTAATGCAAGCCTATTAAATGCATAAAGTCACGTCAACTCTTTTCCAATCTGAAAACGGCCCCTTGGGAGTTTTGCTATAATTCAAACCCTGGCTATATTCCAGTATATTCAGCGTTGATGATGTACTCGTGCTCTGATCTGACAAAACAGGGCATCAAGGCTCGTCTGACGAGAGCATGATCACACACACACACACACACAGGTGCGCGCAAGCACTCGCACAGAATCATTCATATTATTTTATCTTCGCTCAAACCGGTGAGAACGATGAAAAGAGACAAGCAGCTAACTAGAGCAGCACAGGTTTCTCTCAGGACGGAGAGGACGTCTGAGGGCCGGAAATGGGAGAAAGAAAAAAAAAAGCGTTCGCTGTGTTGGGGGTCACTTTTTACCAGGCTCTCTTAAGAGCAGCTGTCTTTGCTGTTCGCTGAGACGTGGCATAATTGACCCTGTTTATGTGCCGGCGCGAACATTCATTACGGAAGCTCGAGAACTTCCTCGGCGTAGCTATTTAACCTTTCGCGAGTGATACGAAAAATGAGTGATAAACCTCTGAGTACAAGTATATTCTTACCACATATTACATCATACCCCTGGTCGGGATCTAAAGCGTTATAGCATTATACTAAATAAAACGGAGGGATAATCACCAAGGAATAACTGTCATCTAATATGGCACGCTTATGAATTTTTCAGAAACGCTCCTCGGATACGATTCCCGATTGAATCGGCTTTTACGTAATTTCTCACATCTTGCCTGTGGGCCTGGCTGCTGAAAACGGATACCTTATTAGCATGGTTGTCATTATTAGCTTTAGGATGTTATTGATCTGCGAGAGGCAGACGAGACAGTGGGGAAAGAGAGAGAGAGAGAGACAGAAGAACGGAGGGAGCAAAGGGAAGACAGAGAGGGCGCTATGGTTTACTTTTTTTCTCTTTTTTTTAGTGCACCAGCATTTCCAAAATAACTCGCCTCCATTTCACCTTCCATTCGGAGGGGGCGGTGATAGTGTGTCCGCGGTGTGCATTACACCACTGCAACTCGACATAATTAACTTAGGTTCATTTGTAGCGATCAATGGGCCGGCTGGAGATTAGCACGGGCAGTGGCTAAGTGTTGGGGAACGTGCGAGAGAGAAAGGGAGAGACAGAGAGAGAGAGAGAGAGAGAGAGAGAGAGAGAGCATTCAGCATCAGATCGTCCCACTTGTTTGGGATAAGTGCACAACATATTCGAGTCAGGCTGGCTCCACGGCTAAAAGCACCCATTGGTGTATCCAGTGGTTATTTATTGCTCGGACCCAAATGTGTCCCAAGTAATGGAATCACCGACTCTACTATGAGTGCTCTATTGAAAGAAAGAAAAAAACAGCAAAAAATAACCGTAATTTCTTACAAAAACCTGATGTAACAGAATTACTACAATCTGTTCCAAAATTGAATAACATCCATCCGATTATTCCTTCAGAACGTGACCTTAATCGTGTGCGAATCTAAACCTCTTTCTCCTTTTGTTGACTCTGAGGCGGTGGTTAAAGAGAGAGAGCGAATCGATGCTGGAACATTTGAGTAGGTGTTTCTCCTTGAAGCCACTTCCAAAAAATCCATTTGCAGGGAGATAATGATCCTGCATACAAGCATAGGCTTTCTTTCTTTCTTTCTTTTCCAGAAGAGGAGGAGGAGGAGGAGGAGGAAAGAGGGGAAAGACTGAAGCACGGAGCCTGGTGCCTGGCGCAGATAACACTCCGGCTCGGCCCGCTGCTAGCCTAAATGCCTGTTAATCTACTCCCCTGCCCAATACAGTCGGAGAAAGGGAAAGGGGGATAGGGGTGGAGGATGAGCGTGGCCATTGGATCATGTTTCTGCCGGCTTGGATGGCTATTGACCAGCCTCTATCTGCGGTTCTTTTCTGTCAATCAGGGGAAATTAGAGAGGAGTGGAGTGGGCAGAGGCACCCAGAGCCCAAATAAAGGGAGATAAACGGAGCGCGAGGAAAAGGAAGAGAGACGAACGAGCAGAGAGGAGGGAAAGACGAGAGCGAGTGAAGAGAGATTCGGAGAAGAAGAACGACCCACATGATCGCACCGACCACCTTTAACGTGAAGACGACTCGCGTCAAATTGGCGTGCGGTCCTCGTCTCAGCAGCGAGGTGTTTTTAATTGGGAAGGCATTACTACTACGGCTTTTTTTTTTTCTTTCATATCATCATATGCTCCGAGCTAAGCTTACACCGATATTGTTCCTTGGCGACCTTGGATAAAGCTTCTTATCGCAGAGTGAGAGTGAAGATTTCATAAACGACTCAATGTTCCAGCTTGATTAGTCCAGCTTGAGGGAAATTATTTACCAACTCAACGCATCCTGAAGCATCACATCACATCACATCACCGTGTCCCTGATTATGTTCCTGCACCAGAACATCCTTAGCCGTTCTGTTCCTCTGATTTCAGCTACTTAGAGTTCTGTTTAATGTTGTGAGACTCCTTCCATAAAATAATAATAATAATAATTAAAAAAAAACAACATTTTATTACACTACCTGACCTGGAAGAAAGTTGCCATTTCCCGACGGGTCTGATTACTGTCATGCATCAGGCAAAGAAAACAACTAAGGAAATGTGAAATTACTGGATTAGAATTAAGAACTATCCAATATGTTATGAAAATCTAAAAGAATAGTGATTTTTAGTAAATAGTAAGTTGTGGAAGAATATCCATTTACACACACCCTTACCTAAAGCGACTTACATGATTATATCATTAGACATCTGAGCAGTTGAGGGTTAAGAGGGGTATAAATCAAGCGCCCAGAAATGGCAACCTGCTGGTTAATCACCTTAATCACTGAGCTACGGTACCCTGTACTAAACATATCATACCAATTAAAACAGGAAATAGATAAGGAACCAGCATTGTGTTTGAGAAATATGGGCTGTACATCATCGACCTAAACGACTACAACAAACATACAGACGGAAAAAAAAAGGACGGTTGATATAAACAAAGCTTCGTGGCATTTAGTCGATAGTTTGTTTTGTGGTCTTAGTTGCAAGTTGGGTAACGCGAAAGTCCTAGACACTTATTGTTGCCATAAATGTGTGGGAAGCAAAGACTTTTCAGAATATGTTGTTAAGGCTTATGTGAAAAAAAATATTTTATATATATATATATTATAAATGTACATTTACAATGCTAAAATACAGCATTTGGCAAAACTAGCTGCGTTGTAGAGACGTATAATTGTGTGCATCCTGCCAGCACTGCTTGGATGTTTTGTGTTATCTGTCGTCCAAAGGAAAAAAAAAAGGGAAAAAAAAGAAGCAATTTGCCATATGCTTTACTTTATTCCAACAATGGTTTTTCACCCTGTTTTATTTTAACTAACGGTGAAATTCTAACAAGCATCCAAAAGTGTGAGTGTGTCTACAACTGTGTCTGCATTACCTAAGCGTGAGTGTGCTCCAGTTTATATACAGTACTGTGTGTGTATATATATATATATATATATACACTGTATAAAGAATAAAATCCCCCAAGGGCTTCTGGACCATTACAGACAACAGGCTCGATTTGACTGGCTGTATTCAGCTGCCAAAGAGGGAAATTGAGTTGTCCCTGTAGCCCACAGGTAGCAATCACGCCACTCTCCCAAGCACTTTCTTTTCCTATCTGTGCTCTGAAGACACTATTGAGCTGCTGGTTATTAACAGCCCGCAGACAGTAAGCAGAAGCACGTGTTTGCATTCAGCTCACAACAACGCCTTCACGGAAAAGAGCCGTAAAAACATGCCACTCTCATCAGGGGCTAAACGCGTTACGACAGGATGGCAGCTCGGTTTTAACGAACTGTTAATCGACGTAATGTCGGTCGCCTGCGAGATACGAGATGACGACTGAGATCTGTCATTGTCTAAAAGGAAGAGGGAGAGGGAGCGATGTGAAAAGAGACACAAGCCAGAAAGAACTTGACTCGCTAGTCAATATTCCTGTGAATACACAGACAGGAAAGAGACATCACAGGGTGATGAAAGGAGAGAGAGAGAGAGAACTAAATTCCCTCGGCAAATAATGGCCTCTGTTGAGCCGTTTAGATAACATTTTCCGCAATAATCGAAAATATGCTGCCACTTGGACTACACGGGAGTGGCGCCTTTACAAGATATTACTGCGTGATGTTCCTTATCAGAGGGAGTCAGCCAATCAAATCAAAGAAGATGAGATTGTATTAGCGCTATATTAGGCTGTGCGTGTTCGCGTTAAGCTGTAGCACGGATTCGAGGATATTTGGGAGAAATGTCCTATTAGGGCTAAAGTTATTTTGGTCTGATTCTTTGCTGTTATTCAAAAAAAATGTTGAACTTTTATTGAACCGTGTGCAACAGCACCTCCAGTGGTCATTAAAAGCAATGCAACGAAATCGTACGGAGAATTACGGCCAGGGCTAACGTTCTTCTAGCGCAGCGCGACAGATTCATTAAGCACGTGTCGTGCAAGCAAAGTACACACATAGCAGTAGATGAAGTAGTTTTCGTTTGAACAAAATGATTACAACATTCCTATTAATAGAATAGGCGTAGAAATTAATTCAATTGCAAAACACATTTTCCTGTAGGAAATAATGTAAATGCAGATAATCTGTTCCAGCCACCCACCAATATTACCAATATTCAACATTATAATCATATTTCTGATCATAAAAACAAGACTGAATATTAAATAAAGACATAAGTTAAATATAAAATAAAGAGCTTATAAACTTCACTTAAATTTAATTTATGATTCCTCTTGGCACCGGCTGCTTTAAGAACAAAACTGAGGCCTCTTTTTTTGATGACTGCGCTTGCTTTGTGCACAAAATGCAAAAAGTAACCAACAAAAAAATACTTAAACTCACCGTTGGAGCAAAACGAACATACTGTACATGCGACATAAGAGGCTAGCCGGCGATCGCGTCGGCTTGGTTCGAACTGCATTTCTAATACGTCACTAACTAAGTAACTAAGTCCGGTATAGTAAGCTTGCGGTTTAGCATCAAATTCTCAATCAATCTTTGTTGTATGATAAAATATTTTTACTGTGCAAGAGAAAAGGTTAAACACTACTAGCAGCCATCATGCAGTGAAATCGCATGACAGATGTAGCTATAAGTCTCAAGTTAGAAAGTGGAACTGTATATTGTTTAACACTTATTTAGACACTATTCCAGTAAACCTGTTCTTTTTCTGGCTGCATGTTATGATTAGCACCAAAGTAAAAAAGCAAAGCACAAAAAATATATTTAGAACTGCATTATAACATTTTTTTTTTAACACTGCCCTAAAAAAAACCCTCAACCCCACCAGGCTTCTATATTTAAAACATTACACTCCAAAAAACCCCAAAACAAAACACAAAATCTGAATCGTTCCCGTATAGCTTACACATTATGCGTTCTTTTGGGATCTCTCTCTCTCTCTCTCTCTCTCTCTCAGTCCCGAGCGTGTCTGCTACTAGTAGCTTCGTGTCAGACGAAAGAGCTCAGTGTCAGCACTGTCTGAGCTTTAATGATGTCTCAAGAACCAGACACGAAACCTAAACATCGTGTTTAACAGCACAGTAGCAGCCTCACGCAAGCTTTATTGGCGTTTTAGTTTAAAGAAGGCTGCAGAGAAATTCCACTCTCATTACGGGCGAAGTGGATCGTAAAAAGTTTTCCGACATCGTGCAACAGACAACGGTGTTCAGTGACCTCTTCTCAGGATAAAACTTTTATTTGACTTTTTACAATTGAATCTGATCTTTATTATTATTATTATTATTATTATTATTATTTGCTTGGATTTGACTCGTGTGGATGCTTTCTTTTTTATCATAAATACACTTTTTTCGCAAAGAGGTACTGACCGGAGGTCTCGTCTACGCGCTCTTCCACCGTGTGCTCCTTCTGGGGCACCCACTCGCTGTTGCACTTGAAGTAGATCTGTGTGGCGGGCGTGGCTTTGCAGTATAGATTGACTGGTTTGTTTTTGACGATGTAGGCCTCCTCGGGCTCCATCAGGAAGTGGGGCAGGGGTTCGGGCGGGTCCGAAGGGAATGTCTCGGGAAGCTCACCCAATCCCAAGTAGTCATCTTCTGCTGATGAGAGAGAGAGAGAGTGAGAGAGAGAGAGAGAGATAAAGATCAGCTTTATAAACCTGATACATACATTACAGAGCAACATCACAGCTCATTTATCATTGAGGCGAATGTTTATACAAGCAGTTTTGGCACGGAGAGGTTTTGGGACAGCTTCCACATTGGCTCAGAGCTCCTGCTCCATCCACCCTGAACCGCAGCTACCGTTAGCACTTTGAAACCAGTAGCAGTGACAGTGTTGGCTGTTAAGAAATGAAATGTGCACCTTTTTTATATTTCCCCCGGACCAGGCCACTTGCGGTTGGAGGCCGGTTTTCTTTCGCAGGCGGTCCAGGGGCTTCTGGTGTACTTAATTCCACAGATATTTAGGTGGCTGCAGATGGTTAAGCCCCCTGTAATTAAGGCTTTCTTTCATCAGCATGTCTGTTTCAGTCAGCCTGCTGTCTGGCCCCATCAAACGCACACCTATATTTATCAGCCCATTTACAAACTGACGCATATCTCCGGCGCTGGACGTCCAAAGAGCATCTCGAAATTCCCTCTTGATCAGAGAACACCAGCCAAAAGGCTTCTTAAAAATCTTTCTTAAATATGTTACACATGTTCGTGCACACACACACGCACACACACACACACACACACACACACACACACACACACACACATCTGCACTAGGATGGCTCTCAAGGTTTGTCAGCCCGTCTCAATATCCGGCCTTTGACTCTGCAGACGGGGGAGGAAACCCATTTGCAGAGCCCATTTGTCACCTCTGCTCCGTTTTCTATTCCTAACACCCAACTGCTAGACATCAATTATTTACCCCCCAATAGGAACGAGTCTGGAAGGGAGGCGCATCACTTCCTGTGGCAAAAAGGTTAAATCACCGCATGGGCGATTCCTCACCCCCCCACCGACTTGTTTTTCCAGCCCGCTCTTCAATCCTCAAGTTCACTGTGTCTTAACAAATCTTGTCGGGGCAGGAAGACAATATCGTGTCAATATGGCCTGTGATGTCACGGCCCGGTCTGTGTGTCAGGATCTATTTTGGTGTGTGCAGCCGTACAATCAGAGAGCAAGCCTGAAGAGTGCAAAGTGCATAAGATGCAAGGGAAAAGGTGGAAGGGGAGCAGGAGCGTCGAGGCCGCTCCAGGCATCGAGTCTGGTTTTTTTCTTCTTCTTTTTTTTTCATCATAGGCTGCTCTGGGATCACACCTTCGCTGTCATCAGCCTCTAGTCATCTGCTAATTGAAGAGGAGCGGTAAACTTTAGCTGACCCCTAGGCCGGGGCTTTATAGTAGCCTTAGGGCATGTGTATACCGCAGAAGAGAATAAGAACAAGAAAGAGCCATACACTTTGCAGCAATATATTTAGCTATCAAAGCAATAATCCTTCGAGACTTTTTTTAAGTCATACCTTCAAGTCTATAATGGAAGACTAAGGGCAGATGCTGAATAAAGAAAATCCTGGAGAATGCTTTTATTAATTCCTCAGTCAAGGGTATTTGAAAAAGAAGCTCCAGGTCTGATTAAATCGTCTTCAAGTGCCTGAGATTTCTGAAATATGGTGTTACGGGACACCCGTGGAGGAATGTATGCAACTGACAGAAACAACTATTTACACTTGGTTTTTTTTTGTTGTTTTTACAATTTACTTCGATTTCAAGTACAGGTTTGGTAAAAAATTATTCTGTCTTCTAATAATAACTTCATATTTTACCTTATATTGTTGACAACTTAAAAACTTTTCCAACAGCTACAGTAAAGCTACAGTACAGGGAAACACGTTGAAGTTCTTGTTTATGATAATTGCACATGTGCAAATGTGGCGAGCAGAAATAATGTTTTGAAATGTGCTGGAGTAAATTTCCTTTGAAGCAACCCTATTATGAAAAATTCACATTAGACATTCAGATGCCTAAAGCTTAAATTAAACGTAAATTAAAGTAAAAAAACAAGCCAATTAGATTTCCTCCCCTATTGTGATCTCATATAAGAAGATCCCCTCCCCTGGCTTGCTGCTGTGAGTTATTTTACCTGGATCATTAACACACACTTTGTGGGAGCTCTGAGACCTATGTTAACTTGATAAAGGAATAGAAACATATGGGAACGTTAATGGATATACTTATAGAAGCGAGTTACAGGTATTTGATCTGCGGTATATGAGGAAATGGCGAGTTTACTGTATCGTAAACAGGAAATGCATTTAAAATGATGATTTAAACAAGCTCTATTTGAATCATTATGTGGTATTATCTTGTAAAATTGGCCATTTTAAATTTGAAACAGAACAGTGCTAAAACGACTTTTACCACCGTCGCCAAATGTAATACACACAATTTCACTAATGAAGATTTAATAAATATGACATTGGTTATGCTCAGACTGAGAGATTTGAGATTTTGATTTAGATTTTTTTGGTAAATATTAAACAGAAAACAGGATTTTATCTCGTCACGTTCCCTTCATTTCTTATTTACGTTCACATCTGTGCACACACCTGCCATACTTTTAGACGTGTTTTGTTCAGTGGAGTTTTTCTTTTGCTTCTGATTGATATAATTATATCTCTCTAATAAATTAGATGAATAAAAAGGGTATTAACTGTGCTATTTTAATATAACTAATATAACCATGCCTGTATAAAACCAAAGCAGATCAGCAATCATATATTACAGATAAGGTTAAACATCCTGCTGGGCTTCCTGATGTTTATTGGAACGTATAAAACAGAGTCTGGGGGGAAAGAACAGCTTTCCGCATGCCTGAGAATGCAAAAGGGTATCAGGATCTGGGAAAATACAAGAGCACGTTTTTATCAAATTTACGCTCGGTTGCAGCTATTAGCCCTGGACCAGAACCGTGACCCAGTAAAACAGCTGGCCTCATCAGCCGATCATTATTATACACAGACTGATAAACATAGAGACACACCACACAGAGTTCGAAACACACACACACACACACACACACACACACGTTCACCTAAGTATTGATTTCAAACACTGTCCTTGTCGATTCCTGTGTAAATCCACATATTTACATATCAGTCTCTTAATGCTTGTTGTTGCTCTACATATAAATACAGCAAAAATTTTTTCACCCAAAAAAATTCTGATATCATATAACAGAACTTGTGTTGCAAAATTAAACTCATTAAACACAAAATATTTCCATAGATACAAGTAGGAAAAAAATGGATATTTAGCTAAATTAGCCTGCTAGCTTTTGATGTACTGTAAGCATGTGTGTTAGTCTAGCTTTGCATTGACATTCATTAGCTAACCAATTGTATCTTTTAACATTACCTGACGATAGTGAATACTTTCTATACAGTATGCACTGGAATTATTTCCGCATTAAAGTATCACATACAAGTAAAAAAAAAAAAAAACGAATAGCTTAGTTGGCCAACTAGTTTTCTTTTCAAAAATGACCTGATGTTAGCTTGTGTATGTTTTTGCGTAGAATTAATTGAGCAATCATTACTGTAGTTAACACAGTTAGGCAGTGTTCTTCTCTTATAATAATGTTATCAGGCATTAGCTTGTAAACATTGTCAAGCATTACTTGAACATTCATTAGCTAACAGAATTTGCTGATTGTTTGTTTAAAATTCTACCTGATGAAATCCACTTTCTTAATAAGGAAGTAAAAAAAAAAGTTTTAAAAAAAGTAAAAAAAAAAAAAGGATGATTAGATAAGTTAGTCAGCTAGTTCTCTTTTCAAAAATTATCTGATGTTAGTTTAAGTTACTTGAGCATTCATTAGCGAACATTACCTGACATTAGCTTCTGTACTGTATGTATCATCTAGCGTTACTGGAACAATCATTAGCTAACACATTTAGCCTGTTATGTTTTTCAGACATTACCTGATGATAGCTTGTGTATACTGTCGAGAGAAACTTGGACACTCATAAGCTATATTAGCTACCCAATTTTCCTAGTTTTGTTGCAAACCTGAGCTAATGAGGTTAGCTTGTTATTTTTGCATTAGTGTGCCTAGATTTAATTAATTTTTCTGTTACAGATTTAGACTACAATATAATTAATTTAAAAAACATATTTCTTTTAATACATGCCATCTATCAAAATGTTTAATTGTGCCAGAGCTTTCATGTGTGTGAATAAAAACATTTTTGCACTGTGTCCTTACAGCGTCCTTTCCTCTGCATTACTCAGATAAAGATTTCAAAATTTTATAGCCGCATCCCAGACCTTGACCTAGAAACCGCCTTCAAAAACCCAGCACACTCATTTCTCTCTCTATCCCTTGCTCTACCATTCCTTCCCTATCATTTAACTATATCAGAGATCAGACAGCCGCATGAAAGGATTCTGTGTGCACTTGCAATCACCAGCTTCCACTGCAGCAGAAACATTATTTTGAAATAAACATGCTCTATGAGAAAAAAGAGTGGGAATCAGAAGATTTTCCAACCTGCCAACCTTCATTCAGTTTAACATGGGAGTACGCTGGTCTGAGTAACCATTAAAAAACCGTAAAATGAACCAACGACATGAAACGGATGCACTGGTGTTTTGAACTCTCCATTATTAACGGACTTGCATGGAACCCCCCCCCCCCTCATTATTATCTCATATTATTAGTGCTCTCTTCTCGAATTAATTTTCTTACTTTAACTGAGCAGCAATATGGCAAGACGTCAAGAAGTTATAAATTATGACGTGAATTTGAACAACACGGGGTATTAGGTTGTTTTTGGAAGTTTGAATTACTTATTTATAATTACATCTGAACAATGTTGACTACATGATGCTGGGACGAACGAGCCTTGAACGAATGCCCCTATCACAATGGTGCAAAAATGACTTTAAAACCAATTTAATACCAAACTGAGGAGACATTCAAACTCTGAGGAGGATTCAAAGTCTAGGCGTTGTGGTTATAGCACTGCACCCTGACCACTGGACCACTAGGAAACATGTTGCTCCTAAACACCAAGTTATTACTGTCCATTTTCAACCATTACCTCCTGTTAGGTTTGTATTGTATAGAATATCTGAAAACCTAATAACGTTACATTTAAATGCATTGCCTGGCTGTGCGTACTATCTAGCGTTAGGTAAATGTTAATTATTTAAAAGGATAAAAGTTATTTTTACTTTAACAGCATTTGGCAGGCACTCTTATCCAGAGCGACTTTTATGATTTTATGTAAGAATATTTAAGGGTTAAGGGTCTTGCTCCAGGGTCTCACAGAGGTGCTCGGGTTTGTACTTGGGACTTTCCGATCAGTAGCCCACCACCTTAACTACTAAGCTACTTCTGACGCCCCCAAAGTAGTTAACTACTTAATTCTATTTGGAAAATTGACCTGAGGGAGGTTCACTTATGCTAGGTTGCTACTCTGGGAGGTAATTAGAGACTAGGACGTGTTATTATGAGAGTCATGTTGGACCAGTTTTCTAGAGTCTAGCGTCTATTGTATAGTGCTAATTGAAGGTTCGGTACATATTTAGAGCGCTATATTTGTTTTAAGCTTGTTTATTTAAACATTTGTTAACTTAGCAAGCGAGTCCATTTCCGTGTTTTAAAAACCTTAAAAATCTTGTAAGTCTGTTAAACTTTTATTTTTGTCCGTTTGCTCTGTTCATCTGTCGGCTCAGTGGAACCATCTCAAGGTTTCCAAAAAAGAAAGCAAAGTTTTACTAAAAGCAAGTTGTAAAAAGACTATATAAAAAGTGTTGTGTGTAACTGGGTACTGAGTTACAAATCAGCAGGAACACAGATTCTTCTTTTTTAGGGTTGGCAAGCTTGCAGATATATAGATAGACAGCGATAAAAAGAGACGCATGTTTCCACTGCAGACACTACAACCAAGCTTGCACTACTGTCTCCGTACGGTCACTGTACTGTCAGGGAGTCCTGTCACACCCATGAGGCTAGGTATAAGAAAGGGAGGAAGGGGAGCTAACGGATACAAAGCACACAACCTCCATCGAGTAAGGAGGCTTGGCAGTAAGAGGCATGCAGGCCCTTTGCACCCCATCTGTATGCCATCATGTGTGTGAGTGTTTCTTCATGCTAGGTTGCCACTCTTTGATGGGGCGCTCTGGGATGTAATTCGAGAGTGGGGCCTGTTATCACGAAAGCCATCTTGGAACAGTCAGACTGGAACTCAACCACACCTCACCCTCTTAACACTGGGCCTGCCAGCTTTCTTTATTTCTTTCTTTCTTTCTAAACAAATAAAAAAAGGCAGAAAAGAATCTGAGCCCTGGAGGGGAAACTGTGGCCAGATAGCAATGGCACGGTGCTAGATTTTGCCATCTAGCACTGCGTTTGTTGATTTAAAGCAGTCTTAATTACGCTCCTTGAGAAACTGAACAATGAGCTTCACAGCGATGAATGTTTTAAGGTTTTTGTTGATATTGCAGTGTGTTTTTTCAAGTTGCTCTTACTGAACTTATCTACAGTAGATTACTGTACATATTTTCCCCTGCAATGTCCAATTCTGAAATTTTCCATTAATCGGTAAACAGCAGCTTGCAAATGTGTCGGCATTTAAATCTAATTTCATAAGTTTTATGAGAAATTATCACAGTATGCACACCTATTCTCAATATGTTATATACTCACGTCTGAGAACTGGTGCTTTCTGCAGCTAAATATAGTCATTAATAATGATCCGGCCTCAGATGTGGGTGCTTGCTGTTTACACACTTCTGCATAAGCAGATTATATTAATACATTCATCTTATAAAAGTAAATAAATAAATAAAAACCAACCGCAGAGTTGCTTTGACACCATGAACACTGGTTTTTCTTTTTTTTGTTCTTGCCACCTTCGCCACAGATTCACAGCAACGTACCCTCCAGAGTCTTTACTTTCCATTTTTGTATATGTTGTCAAGAGAGAAAAAAAGAGAAGTTTTGTTGCTGAAAAGATACCAAAAAAGCACACAATGTTGATCCTTATAACTGATCATCTTCTAAAATTATGGTCAAGCCGAAGATCCAAACGATGCAGTGAAGTTATAGAGTGGGTGTACCTCAGATCTGCAATTTAGGACCGTTTCTTTTTTAAAGATAGTTCATGTGAATAAGAATACATAAACCATAACTACAGATCTAGTCTGCTAGAAGAACATTCTACTGTATACTATGGGTACTGGTAAATAAAGGGACTGTGAATGGTGCTGTGAATCATTTATCCATAAACAGTAATTCTGTGTATTCATTTTATGCAAGTACAGTCAATTTGTGTTGTTTCAGGTGTTATACTTGTATAACCATTCATGAAAACCATTCAGTACAGGAAGATACCAGGCACAAGGTAGACGAAGATAAATACAGTCTAGCTTTAACTTGTGCTGCAGAATTTCTCCAATAATTCGGTTTATTCAAATTTATATCTTTAACCACTGCCAGTCAAAAGTTTGGACACACCTTCTAATTCCATGGTCTTTCCTGATTTGTATTTCGTTCTACACTGTAAAACAATGGTGAAAACACCTAAAATATACAATAATCACCTTTAAACTGTTGATAGTGAGACGTGTCTGCTGCTTATGCTCTGTATAGAGTTCATAAAGCTGGTACATTATGTACTGGACATTTTTAAAACATCGATGAAGACCAACAAAAATGTTGAACAAATCACTTTTTTTTTTACTATCACTTCAGAGATATGGAATTGGTACAGACATAAAAACTAGTATACATCAAATGGCTCATTAGCAATTAGCACTTCTATATGCACGTACTGATTTATAATTGTATAAGTACAGGGAGGGAAAGGAATGAGAGGTTAAATTGGATTGCAAATGTCAGGGTAGAGTGTGTGTGATAAATACAGATAAATGTCAAGACCACATTTTCGCTTTTGTATACCATCATGCTCCGTTAATTTATGCCACAAGCAAATTTAATTGAAAAGGTAATAAAGTTGTATTAAAAACTGCCAAAAGAAGCTTACATTCCCCAATCTGAAACATCGAAACACCAAATCTGGATGACGTTACCAAAGGTATACATCAGGGCTGTAATTTAGGGACATAACTTTGAAAAAAAAAAAAAAAAGAAATGCTATAAAATTGTGTTCAACGACCCTCGTCTAAAAAGGTTATATGAAAACAGAATAGTTCCTGCAGGAATGATTCATACTTTAAAAAAAGCTGCCATCCTTTCAGAGTCAGAATATAGAGGCCAATCGGGCTAATCTCACTACAGAGAAGTACAGTCTCCTAAGGTCCTTCTGCTCTAGATGCAGCTCTCCACTAAACAGCATCTGAAGCGATTAGCGTCGCTTTCAAAGTGCACACGCAGGCTTTAAACCATGACCAATGTTTGCTTTCTTTGTGTCAGTGAAACTAGTACTACCATAGCCAGTGCCAAAATGGCGACACATCACAGACAGAGCCTTTTTGTTCCCCTGAAAAGAAAAAAAAATAACAGGGAAGGAAGGTGTGATAATTTTTGGAGCTATGGGTTTGATGATGCTGCTGATAACCACCCAGAGTAAGGGTATGATCACACTGATAGCGCCACCATGCAGATCAAGGCCCACAAAGCCCCACGCTACACCTCTAAGATGAAACGATGCACTTGGTGGGTGGGTGGTTAGGGGGGGATCAGTGGTGCTGTCTGGGCTTTGTAGTTCACTGAATTTCTGAAATCTTCAAAGCCCAAATACTCGTCTTTAAAATACACACACACATGCACACACACGCACACACACTTTTCTAATGTGAGGTCAGACAGAGTAAACAGTCGAAGTCAGGGCCTCTTAGTTCAGGTTCAGCGGAGAACCTCAGAAACAAAACCTCACTGTCATCGGGCTTAATTACTTTTTCACTTGAAGGGAGACTTCCCTCGAGCAGCGTCCACCTATCTCAGAAGGTTTAAATCCATCGATGGATTTTCTCAGAGTGGAAAAAAAAAAAAATAGCCAACAGCTGCAATAAAATATCTGCAATTTATCTTATACGCATTTTCTGATGTTGTGCCTTTACATCTGAAGCACATCACAGAGAGCAGGATAGAACACCAAAAGCTGTAAGATCACTGCCTTTTTTTCTTTTTTTTTTGGCCGTGACTTTCGATAGCACCCTTGGGAGTGCTTTCCGGGAGGTTAGCGTGGACGAAGGACGGGAATTAAGTGTTTGATTTAAACTCTGAAAGAAAATCGTGTCGAACGCTTTAGGAATACCAGATGGAGATCTCGCGCGGTCGGAAATAAAAGAGAGGAATAAAACGCTTCGGTTGCGCCGTTATAGGAAATTAACACCCATAACAGGATGGTGTGACGGAGTGGAGTTAGTTAGTCTTACTGTGCCATGTTCTGACACTGGAATCAGAAACCTACTTTTCCTTTTCTGTTACATGAAAACCAATGCTGGCCTTCTGACCAATCAGAATCACAGAACAGCACGGGTCACTGCGTGGGCGTACTATGGCTTACTATCTCCTATAGCGCACGTACTGTTCTGTATGTATACCTGTATAACTCCATGCTGCACTCCTGACACCCACAGTTGCAGACCTGTTTTTTTTTTTTTTTGCTCCCCAATGCTTTAGACAGCTGTGACAGCAGCTGGAGGATGCTCCTCCCTGACACTCCCTACATTGTAAAAGATAAGCTCCATTCTATCACCAGATTTATCGTTCCCAAGAAGGCAGTGTATCAAGCGAGCTGCTGTTTTCCCCTGCCATCTGAGGACAGTCGAGCGTGAATGCGGATGGGCGCGAGCATAAATCGTGCCTGTCCCAGAGAGAGAGAGAGAGAGAGAGAGAGAGAGAGAGAGGGTGAGAATAAAAGAATGACAGAGCGAGAGAGAGAGAGAGAGAGAAAGAAGTGATAAAGGATGAACTTACGATTCACGGGACATAACGTATACAGCCGAGATGAAAGATGATGCGTTTTGAAGCGCGCGCGTGACCTCGGCCTAGCGACATGACCCGTTTCATAAATAAACATATGCTCGCCTTCAACCCGGAGCCCGGGGGCTGGCTGAAGGGCGAAGTAATCCAGTTAAAATCTTAATCTCCTCTTTGCTGGCTTCCGAGCGCTAACACAGACATTTATTATGGGATGTCTTGCAGTAACAGGGAGGAGACCCACTCATGCGAATGTTTATCGACCATCATTAGCATCTGGCTGACCCCCTCCTCTACACGCTTCTGTTTCCTCTGTGCAAAAAGCAGCCCAAGTACGCACACACACATGCACACACACACACGTGTCCACCCAGGCACCACTCCCTTTATCAGGCAGAAAGTTAAGACTCAGAAGGCAGCATCATTAACCGAGAGATGGGTCTGATCAATCCCTCGGCGAAACATTCCATTACACTGGCCGGCCTAACGGGGCCTCGGATTCTCCCGCAGAGTTAAATAAAACAAAATGAATTATTCAAACAGGGTTCAGTGTCAAAGTGGTAATGGTGGAGGTGCACTGCGAAATTCCAGTACACACACAAACACACACACACACACACACACACACACACACACACACACACACACACACACACACACACCTCTCATAGTGTAGGTAAGTATGAACAAGATTAATGTGCAAAAATTGAATTACTCCTCCTTGCAAATATTGAAGCATGGTATTTAGGGAAAAATACAAGGCTGAGTCAAAAATTATCCGCACTCTGGCTGTAGAATTCATTTTAATTAACTTTTTTTTAAAAAAATAATCTCCAACCGACCATCTGATGGACAGTATTTGCATTGAGTGTCGACATTGTGGGCTGAAATGTGCAGACGTGCATGCTCATGTAAGATCACAACCCTCTTGAACAGCAGTCCTGTAGATTGTTAAACATGTTTTCTAATAATGTTCCAATACTGGCCCTTGAGAATCCCAGAAAATCCTGGAAAAGCATGCATTGTTCCAGCTGATCCTTGACGGTTTAACTTTTTCTTGGTTTCCGTTCCATACTCTGCCGTTTGTGTCTCATCACCAGTAATGATTCTCTTTAATAAACTTCCACCTTCGTTCCAAGTTTTATTTGCAAATATCCAAACGCTTCATGGCCGTCGTTTTTTATTTTTGCTCGCACCGCAGTTACAAAAGAACCGATGTGACACGTTCACACCTGCTGAGACAGAAGCCCTGAACGGAAAGCGCTGATAACCTGGAGTGCGGATAATTTTTGACTCACCCTCATATAAAAGGTAAGAATAGTAAACCTGTTAATTTGGGGGAAAATTGTGTGGTTAAAGCCAGAGGTAAGAACTGGCGCGTGTGTGTGGGCAGTGGAGTGTGTGTGTGGTCGTCTGGAGAGGGCTAAGCCATGTGATTAGCGTGCCTGGTGTATGACCTCAGAGATGGAGAGGTTGCTCCTCAGAGATGAGTAAGTCAGGCGAAAAAAAAACAAACAAAAAAAAAAAACAGGGTGTTAACGACGAGGGCCATGACGTTTATTCTGATATCAACTCGTTCCCTTTGAATCAGAAGCCAGTTTGAACCGGATCACGCAGAAAGATGTGTGACAAATTTCCCCTGAGGATGTGAAGAGCTCGACCTTCGCCTGGAAATGTGCATAACCCGAGTTCTGAGGGAGCTTCTGCTGATAGGTGGCGACCTTACAGGGAGGAAAGCCATCACAGAGCTGGCGTCTCTCCAGAGGCGGAGTGAGGGGAAAACTCGGGATTGGAGCTCCATCTTCACTTAGGATCAAGGGATTAAAAAAAAGCCTGACGCTTCGTCTTTAAAAAGGCTGTGACTTACACGGCCTAGAACGGAGCAATATAGTGATAGAGGAAGTGACAGAGAGAGAGAGAGAGAGAGAGAGAGAGAGAGAGAGAGAGAGAGAGAGATGAGGTACCTGGCAGAAAGCGCACTAGCAATAGAGGTCTAAACTGAGAAAAGGGCATTCCAAGGACACCCCCGTCCATGGTTCGTGTGCTCATTTCTGACCCAGTGTGTGACCTGCTGGGACCATATGCTCGAAAAATACACACTGGGTCTCCATGAAGAGAAACATTACCGCACATACTGTATGTATCACATTCCTCCAGTATCTGCGATCTCCATTCCGAGAGAGAGAGAGAAAGAGAGAGAGAGAGAGAGAGAGAGAGAGAGGCATAAAAGGACACACATTCCTGCATTATTACCACTGGGAGGAATTCGCATCGCTCGCTGTGGAAAAATCCGATCCTGGGGTGTCATGGAAACAAAACGCGTACTGTGATGAGGAAAGTAGCTCAAAGTTGTCATGATATCAAAATAAACCTCGGCGCAACTCTTGTACAATCACAGCTGCATTGTTGCACGGAATTGCAAAGCTGGGCATTCTTCTTTGAAGCCTTGCAAAAGGATGTTTTTTTTTTTTTTTTTCCACGCGTCTCACTTTGTGGCAGACACGCGCAGAGATTCGGCTATAAAAGGCATCCGGGGAAGCTTATGAACAACAGAGGGAAAGGAAACATATGAAAATCTGTTGCTTTCTACTTTATCTCCCTTCACTGCTGCTCGGTTTCTCCGGATGAAAAGCTATTTTGTTGCTTGATTGGAGAATGATGCTGCTACTTAGAGCGTGGCACCATCAGCCGAAGGGGGGAAAAAAACAAGGGAGAGGGATGTGACTCCCTGGGGCGCAGTCTCTGTGATGGGTGGGCTGTCAAATGCCCCATTGTCCAAATTACCCAGCGAGCAGCGTGTCACCGCCTGGGACTAATTTACGGCCGCGTGTACGCAGGCGTAGCAGGCCACGCGGAGATCCGCTCGAAGTCGGAGCGATCGCGCGAGCCTCTCTGACTCCTGTCTGTCTGCCGCTCGAGAGTTCGGCTTCATGATGTACTGCTGAGCAGCGCACTTCCCCGAGCCGGTGCAACACCATCAACTACACGATCGATGAAACTCTATACACACTGAACGATACAGACTTCTGGCCCTGCCGCGCCTCATGGCTGTCTTCGCTATTTATATATTATTGTTTAGTCTCATTTAGTCTTGGTTTAGTCTACTGCTGTTTCTTAATATAAACTCATTTTCAAAATTTGGTCTGTGCACATAATTTGACCTCCTTAAAAAACAACATTTTTAAGTTCATAAAAAAAATAAATAAATAAAAACTTTATTGTTTGGATAATTTTTTTGTTTGTTTAAAGCAGGTCAGTTTTTAAACAGCGTCAATTTTGTCTCTTTTAACAGGTAACAGATAAAAGAGTTCATTTGAATATTTAAAAAATAAACGATAATAGCCAGAGCACCTTGATCTCTCCGGGTCGTGGGTGGATGTCGCTAAACGGCGGTAAAACATGAACATCATTAGCGTCGCCATCGCTGACAAACAAAGCCGACGGCTCCACCCAGAAGCTTTTTAAAATGCAGCTGAGAAGACGAGCGGTGAGGTCACGGCCCGACTGATGTGTGGATTTAATGATGGTGCCAGCCACAGCTTCGCAGCCTGCCCTCCTCCAGCAGCACCCCCACCCGTACTGCCCCCGTGTCGTCTCATCACCTGTCACACATGTCACGCCGGCGCTGCAGCGCGGGGGGTGTGGCGAGAGAGGGAGAGACGTCTCGCTCCTACAGCGAGCCGAGCCGAGCGACTCGAAGGAGCCGTCTAGTGCCCTGTGACCTCACACTGTGCCCACTGAGCCGCCAGCTGCTAATTGGCGAGAGTGGTACTCCTGTACGACTCCACCTCTGCTAGCGGCCCGGTCGGCTGGACGAGGCGAGCTGGCGCTCATTACTGCACCTCAAGAATGAAAAAAAAAACACAGGCCACATGGAGACACACGTGATAAAATAGATAATTAATGCAGTGGCTGCTTTTAATGTTTTTCTGAGAGAACTGACACGAACAAACACAAGGTTACTGTTCAAAGGGCTAGTTTAAATGCAGCCAGTTTTACAACAAAAATAGTACAATTCTGTTGAATATTTTACCATTTTGAAGCTTTTTTTTCAATTATATGCCTTTTTTTTCATTTAAAATATAACCCAGGTAATGTAACCTGGTGCTTCTTATAAATACTTGTACATACTAAATGCACATGTCCACTACTTGTACTACTTGTACTTTTCCGCAACACAAACACTTAAAGAAATAAACTTCATCCAACAAATATCACCTAGCTAGCTAACACAACATGAACTTGCACAGAAAACTGGCTAACAACCAAAGTTCTTGTGTCACACTCTTGCCCGAGTAACAACGCACTTTTGACTTCTCAACTCTGATTGGTCAGAAATTGGTCAGCACATTATAATATATTACAGTTAGTAATATATTATATACTATAATATATTACCGTTAACAAGTAACAGCTTGTTCAAAGGGACGTTTACGGAGGACACACGATATAATCAATGTCTCTAAGGAGGAGGAGTCTCCGGTTTCAGCACACAAAAAAGTCCACGGAAATATTTTTATAGCTGCAATAATATGTTATAATAAGTGATTACAGAAGGGTCACAATATTATCCTTAAACATCCTCACTATGATTTTTTTTGTGCGTTTTATCTTTTCTAAGAGACAATTATAATTTTGCTTTCTTTTTAATTAATTAATTTTATTTATTTATTTATTATTATTTATTAATTTAACAGACCCCTGTTTAAGCCTCTTCCAAATGGTTGAGATGCCACTTCATGGTGAAATCTCAATATATTTACAAATACAACAAAAGAAAGAAAAAAAAGAGCACATAAAATATTTATATATTAATATTATTTATTATTTATTGTTTATTAGTATCTCATTCCTGTTATCTAGTGGTAGAACGGCACAAATTTATTTATCAACTTTATTTCTCATGGTATGAGACGCGTTTTTAATCTACTGTTGCATATCTCAACCAAATGGTAGAGATGTCTCAGTTAGGTTAGTTTTTAACACGTATGATTATAGTGCTACCAAAAAGTCAAGCAGAATGCTAACATGTTAAATGCAACTAGAGATGGATAAAATGTCAGACATTTCTTAATGTAAATCTAAAAAACGGTTAATACAGCTTTTAAACAAACTGAAAACAATAATTGAAAAATAAAACAAGAAAAATAAACTGCTGTACTATTAATAAATAAAGCACTTCAGGGTAGTAAGAGGAATTAATCCACGTCACACAGTCTGTCACTGAATCATGCAGTTGTGTATTCCTGCATTCCATGCAAGCAGAACATTTGTAATTTTCCATGAATATTAAAATATTATATAATATTTTTTCCACATCATCTGTCTCTATGAAAAAAAAATGAAAAAATAAACATTACAGCATATCTTGTAGCATATCTTGTGGTATTGATATTTGCATTTGGATCTGTAATGATCTCCAGCATTACCATTTTTATCGAGACGAGGAAACAAAACGATGCTGTCACTGGAGATGTGAGCTCCATGCGCCACCTTTCATACGACATTCTAGTGAAATATTACTGTTTATGATTCATGCATTTCCCAAAGAGCTTAACCAACCAACCAACCAACCAAATGCAGAACCAACAGCCTAATTAAACTATTTATATTCCGCGTCTGATTGCAGAGTGACTCGGCACTGGTCTGCCCACCGGCATCGGAGCGTTTTTGGGGGTTTAGTATTCCACGAGGCGATGAGAGAGAGCAAAAGTTTAAAGCGTATTTGCAAATCAAACGAAGGCTAAATATTGGAGGCAATTAGCGATGACCAATTCACACACGGCATCAAAAGGCCACTGCGGGGAGATGAAAGTCAGCAAAACATGCCTGCTCATCAGGGACGGAAGTTTTAGACACACACACACACACAGTATATATATATATATAGACACATCTCTCTTAATGCCTGATGGTGTTCTTCAACTTCAGTAGAACAATTACCACGTTTTGATTTTCACACCTCCTTGCCTCAGTATGCGTCTGGGCATCACATTCATTTCCTTAGAATAAATAAATAAATAAAAGACAGATGTTAATCTCCAAATAACAATAAGGAAGAACAGCTGGAATGGAATGATTGATAAGGATCATTTACTGTAACACTATATCAAAGATGTTTGTTTTTTTTTAATTGTTTTGTCAGTTAAATGAAAAATGAGACATTCCTTGAAGGAAACAATCCACCATGAATGACGCACGTCACTTGCTCTAATTAACGTAACTTTCAGTGGATTCTGATATTTATATTGTAATAAAAATCTGAATATTCCGGCTCGTCTGTGGGTTCAGCAATATTTTCACTTCGCTTAATACTTGCTTAATACTATGTATTTTCATAAAAGTAGGGGTGGATATTGCTTCTTCCTTCAGGTCTATGTAAACACAGTGTCCTCTTCCAAACGGTTGAGATGTCACTTCATGGTAAAAGTGTCAGTATATTTACAAATACCAAAAAAGAAAGAAAGAAAGAAAAAGTCATATCCCATCCAGCCTCTGTGCTCTGGATCTTCGAGCTTGACGTTGACGCTAACATCTCTACAAGTCCTACATTCAGTTTGATCTTGAAACGTTTCTCATAACATTTTAATCGAGCATGTACTGTATATCGGACAGCACTGACCCCTAGCACAACCTCACACATTCCCTCACACACTCTTTCTGACATACTGTATGTGCCAGAGCTTGTCACTGTGTTCGAGCTGAAGGACGCTGAGAACCGAATGTGTCAATTATCAAGCGGGAGCCGGGTATACTCTTTGGGCATTTTCACATTAGGGGTCGTCTCTAAGAACACTTGACCTCAAAGTCTGGTTCATTTTGATCAGTGAGAACACAATCGTGCCAGGCTTGGGAACTGTTCCAGGGTCAGCTTGACGGTACGACACAATCGAATCATATATGTAAGTCAATCGTACCGGAGCACGGACGTATATCTCCGTTTAGACGTGATATCATCAGTGCCGTCAGTCTCCTCCGAAATCTGTGTGTACGCAATTTCACTTCACAATACGCTAATAATACTACGTAACACGCGCCCATCTCATCCTCTGACCTACACAGACATAGGTGATGGAGTAGAAAGGCACGCGAGAGTGTTGCTCTTGACCAAGTAGGTGTTCACTGTACTGCCACCTGCTGGATCGGAGAGTGTAAAGACGTAAGGTGTACCCGAGTACGGAGAGCAACAACAAAAAAAACAATGTAAATGCTGGCCAGCAGGGGGAGCTCCTGGGCACAATCCGAATCAAAACACACTGAGAGTCCGTCTCAGCGGCCTTGAGAGTCAATTTGCTTTCTCTTCTCTCTCTCTCTCTCTGTGTCTCTCTCTGTCTTGTCCCTCTTCCTCTTCCACAATCTCAAATTCATTCCGCTTTGAATTAAGCAAGTGTGAAAAAAGTGCTGAAAATCCTCTCTCTGTCACACATTCTTATTCTTTTCCCTAAACCCTATGTAAAAAAGAAATAAATAAAAAAAAATGTGAAGGAAAAAAAAAAAAAGCACAAGATCATCCCCGACCTCGAAAAGACCCATTTTCCCCCGCTTTCTCTTTGCGACTCTAATTAATACCCCGGGCCGTCTGTGTGGATGAAGTGCGTGTGAGAGGCGAGGGGAGGGGAGGGGGAAGGGGGGGGGAATAAATCAGAGGATTGCGGATTTTAAGCACACTTCAGACTCATCAGAGACAATGTAGGTGGCTGTGTAGCTGAGAGGAGAGTGTTGATGTTTGTGCTAATGCGACGCGGTGTACGTGAGAGCCTGAGTGGCAAATCTGAGCCTGAAGCAGGCAGGAAGTGAGCGCAGGAACGGGGAGAGGCAGGTTCGAGGTAGAGCGAGCTAAGCTAATGAGACGACCCGCTTGATCTGAGCCGCGGGCGAGACCGCAGAACCGCTCCACCTCATTCTGTCATTGTAAGGGGGGGGGGCAGAGATGCGATCGTTTACGCTGTTCATCACACACCTGTGTGTGTGTGTGTGTGCGGTTCAAGACGAAGGTGTTTGTTTGTACAGCGTGAAACGATGAAAGGCGAGAGGAAGTGAGCTCGAGCGTGTGGCAGTGATGGAGGTGTTAAGTGTAAAAACGAGAGCGAGAGTGGACGGGAGATGAGGGGAGGTGGCTGGAGTAGACACACACACACACACACAGATGCTGGAGTCAGAAGACCTGGCCTCTCTTCAGTCGTTCGCTCACTGTTGAAGTAGGTCAACCAGATATAACAGAAGGGCAAAGAGGGGCAAAGTGCCATTAGAGAGAGAGAGGCGGGTGGGGAGGGCGGGGGGGGGGGGGGGGGGGGGTGCAGACGGGGGAGACAGACAGACGATAGACAGATGAAGAAATATTGAGACAGAATAAGGGGAGAAAAGCAGAGAGCAAGGAAAAGATCAAACCAATAACAGACAAAACAAAGAGAGAGAAAAAGAGGGTGTGGGAGTAAGAACCAGAGACAGACAGATGATAGAGGGACAAAGAGAGGAGAAAAAGAGAAAAACTGTGGGAGAGAGAGAAAGGTACAGAAAAACACATAGAGAGAGAGAGAGAGAGAGAGAGAGAGAGAAAATGAGAGTGAGTGGGAGTAAGCCACGGAGACGGACAGATGAAGAGAGAGCCAGAGCAAGTGATATTGACAGAGAGCAGGACAAAAAGAGAAAAGAGCAAGAGGAAGAGACAAATACAGCAAGAGAAAGAGAGACAGGGATAAACAAAGACACAGACAGGAACCTAGACAGACAGAAGACAGAGAGGAGAGAGACAGAACACGAAATGTGGAGAGACAGAGGAAGAGAATGAGCTAGAGAGAGGGGTACAGATAGACACACGGAGAGAAAGAGAGAGAGAGAGAGAGAGAGAGAGAGAGAGAGCGCAACAGGCACAGACAGACTATAGACAGACAGACAAGGAGGGCAGAGCATGAGAGATTGAGAGATAGAAAGAGAGAAAGAGGGGAGAGAAAAAGAGTGAAAGCAAGAGAAAATAAGAGTCGGACAGATAGACAGACAGGGGGGCTAGCAAAGAAACACTGAGACAAAATGCGAAAAAGAGGGGAGAAAAAGAGAAAGGGCAAGAGAAAGAGAGGAAATAAAGAGACATTAGTTAGAGGAGAGAGTGAAAGGGGACAGAGAGGCATGAGAGTCAGACTGATATAGAGAAATAGAGAGACAGAATAAGGGAAATATAGAGACAGAGGGTGTGAGAGAGACATAAAGATGGAGAGAGACAGAAAGCTGAAAAAAGAAGATTCAGAGACAGTGATACTAAGACAGAGAGAGACTCAGTGAGAGAGAGAGAGAGAGAGAGACACTCTGAGTGAGAGAGAGAGAGAGACACTCTGAGTGAGAGAGAGAGAGAGAGAGAGACACTCCGAGTGAGAGAGAGAGAGAGACACTCCGAGTGAGAGAGAGAGACGGAGAGACAGACACTCCGAGTGAGAGAGAGACGGAGAGACACTCTGAGTGAGAGAGAGAGAGACGGAGAGACACTCCGAGTGAGAGAGAGTGAGAGAGAGAGACACTCCGAGTGAGAGAGAGACGGAGAGACACTC
>QMIH01000002.1:290578-322388 GCA_003987875.1 Clarias batrachus | reverse complement strand
AGAGAGAGACGGAGAGACACTGAGTGAGAGAGAGACGGAGAGACACTCCGAGTGAGAGAGAGTGAGAGAGAGAGAGACACTCTGAGTGGGAGAGAGACGGAGAGACACTCTGAGTGAGAGCGATCTGGAGATTTTGGATCCCCTATTGAGGCTGAGAGCTGATGGAGACCCACGCATCACTGGCCAGTCACAACACTCACTCAGCCAGCCACAACACCCTACAGGCCGCCTGCTCTTTCTCTTTTACAAAACACACACACACACACACACACACACACCGACACACACACATGCACATGCGTACCCATAAACACCATACACTATCATTAAACTGCCTGTACCTCCCTATTTGCTTTTTCGCAAGAAACTTAAAGGACAAGTGAACACAAACAATGAGTCACACGTCTGAAAGCATGTACACACACACACACACACACACACACACACACACACACACACACACACACACAACTGAATGCTAGGAATTTTATTCTACAAACACACATTCAGGACGTAGGATTATTCCGAGCAGAGATACGAGTTGTCTCGTGTCACGTTTGAGCTCCTGCCACGATGCAAGGCTCGAGCGGCGGGTAAAAGAAAACAAACCCTGTATCAGCCACTCGGCGCCACCAGGCAGGACTCACTGGAGCTCGTCGGTGGCCGGGGAACAAAGGCTGCTTTCCAGGCCACTGCATCCGTCCTGGCGCTTCCTCTCGTCTGTCTCTGACCTCTCTCGGCTGCTTGCTCTCGCTCTCTTTCCTTCTCCAGCTCTTCTCAGTGCCAGAGGATCCTGTTCCTCATGCATAACTCATGAACAGCGAGACTATCCTGAGGAAGGGTTCCTCTGATGAAGCACGTGCCCCCTGTGCCCCGCGTGCCCCCGAAACACCTTATGTATGCGAGAGATGTCAAAGCAGGCTGGAATAACTTGGACTGGATCAAGATGGTAATATCAGCGCTGGACTCGGAAGACCCGAGCTCAAGCCGCCGCATTATTAAATCTGTTATTGCTCCACGTCAAGATCCCAGGTATAGTTTAAAAACGGGGTATTGAGTACAAACATTACACAATAGAAATGAGGGCAAAAAAAAAAAAAGATCCAGTTATGAATCGCGATTCTTATGTACCGCCACAATGACTTAAAAAAAGATTTATTACATTTGCAATAAATATACTTCAGTCGATCAGCCGGTGACTGGAATTGGCTGTTTTTCATTTCGGTCAGAAACAAAATCCTGTGTCGAGTGCACAAGCTTCAAAGTGGTGCAGCAGAAACGCATTTTCACACAACTTTGTTAGAACAAATAATAAGGCGGTACAACATTGTTGTTTCTTTTTGATCCTATAGGTGGTGCTCTAAACTATTCATACATCAGCATCCCATGTGGTAGGAGAAGTTTGTTTAGAAATATTCTAGGGATGCACCGATACCACTTTTTTGGAAAACGAGTACGAGTACTTGCATTTCAGTACTCGCCGATACCAAGTACTTAATAAAAACATGATTTTTAACAATTTCGCTGAGCACAATTTGCAGTCCGCCTTTGTTTTGTCGTCTTCATTCACTTTTAAATAATTCCACACGGTTGACGTCTCGTTTTGCCTCGCCTTCTCCCCGCTCTGAGCTGCATCCGGGGTCTGGGGGCGGGCACTCGGCGCTTGTGATTAACCCCTTACACGCCGCTCAAAGATAGGCATTTCTCAGACCGTGTACTCGGTTCCTGGTATCGGGGGACTTTTAACGAGTACGAGTACTTTAGAAAATGTGGTATCGAGGCCGATACCAGATACCGGTATCGGTGCATCCCTAAAATATTCAGCACATGGCGTAGTCGGTATCACTGTTGCTCCGGGTTCTGGGTTCAGTTCACGCCTCCGGGTCTGCGTGCATGGAGTTTGCATGTTCTCCACATGCTTGGTGGGTACGCTGGTTTCCTCCCACAGTCCAAAGACATTTATAGCAGTTTAGGATAATTGGCGTTCCTGTAGTGTGTGTGTGTGTGTGTGTGTGTGTGTGTGTGTGTGTGTGTGTGTGTGTGTGTGTGCCCAGTGATGGATTGGCACCAAGTCCAGAGTATAGCCTGCCTCGTGTTTAAAGATGAATAAATGAAAGTTTAGAAATAATAAATAAAGCGGATGACAGAGATACTGTACGCGCTGCTCAGTAAAAATGTAGCTTTTTGTTTCATTTAATGCTCAATGTTACACTTTTGTCTTTGAAGTGATTTTGTTTTGTTAAGTGAGAAAACTAATGCTTTAAGGAATGGACTACATTTAATTACTCATGTTCAAATCAGTTGTGAAGATGTTGAATAAAGCGAATGTGTGAGGCTGATTTTTTTAAATTCAAGGTCTTAAATTTGTAGGAAACTAAATCTGAAAAAATATATAATAGCGAATTGGGACAGACTGTATATTAAATTGTGAAACTTACCTAAATGCAATCAGTCGTGATTATATCGTATCAGCCTGGTGATTCCCATCCCTTATTACATACAGTAACGTAATGAACAGATCAGAACAATCTTACCAAGTCCTGGTCGTCTAACCCAGGAGACCTGACTGCAAGGCAGGGGAATATATATATATCCTAGATGGGATGCTAGTCCATTAGACAAATTCATGCACACACACAAACACACACATCTACCTAGACGCCAGGGGCGGATCTAGAAAACTATCCATGGGGTGGCAAGGGAGTGGCATTAAAATTATGAGGGGTGGGGACACTGAAGCAACTCTCCTTGCATGGTTTTTGTGGATTCAAGGAACACTATTCTTATTCGGTGTATACACTAGGGTGCACATTTTTACATTGTCCTATAAAAATGAAATAAAGGCTGATGTGTGATTGACTTGAACCTGATATCTGGATTGAACACTAGGACACTAGTGCAGGGGTGGCAAATGGGGTGGCAAGGCTTTTTCTTAGGGTGGCAATTGCCACCCCGGTAGATCCGCCCCTGCTAAAGGCAAATTACCACAGCAGATCAGTAGAAGGAAACCAGAGAACCTGGAGAAAACACAGACAGAACTTCACCCAAGCAGGATCACATCTACACAAAGCACAGAGGTAGTGAAGTCCCTTAGCAGAGCCTCAGCTGATTGGCTGCCAAGTTGAGGGTTAGCATTAGCATCCGAGTTTTAAAGAGCCACTTCGTTAACTGTCTTTCCTTCAGATATCACAGCTTCCCCAGTAAGGAAGCTGGGCTCAGAGGCATGATACGGCGCCCCTGAGGTAGGCCACGCCCAAAGACCAAACAGTGACAGTGCTGGGGCGGGGCTTGAACCTCCAATTTTCTGATCAGTGTTCCAGAGCCTTAAACTCTGAGACACCACTACATCCATAGAAATCGATTCATATGGTGATTTCCATCCTGACAATAACGCCCTGACATATTAAGTAGTATTGAAATAACCAAACAGCACACAATTAAATGCTCGACGGTTTGCCAGACAGAGCTTTGTGAATCCTGTTTGTTGGTGAGAAGCAAAAGTGACCTCTACCAGGAACGTCTAACAGCCTTTTCAGCAAATTACATTTTTCTTTTTGGGTCAGGAGGAGCTCAGGGATTAAGGCATTGGACTATGGTTCGGAAAGTCCCAGGTTCAAATCGCACAACCACCAAGTTGTCCCTGTTGGACTCTTGAGCAAGGACTGCTCGACTGCTCAGATGTATAATAAGATAATAAGTAAATGTAAGTTGGATAAGGGTGTCTGCCTATATGTACTACTTTTATCATAGCTTCTGTATCACTGTAGCGAGGACAAGGACTTAGCACCAGTTTATAGCTTGATGTACAGCAATCCCTTTCGATGCAGAATTTTATTATAACAGTAGAAAGATCTGTTAAGGGTACCATTTGCTGCTTCCAGGGACCACTTACTGACTGGACATCCAGTATTTATTTGGTATTTCGGCTCGTCCATGTTTTTAAGGCCAGACTCTGACAACCAATTTCACCATCTAGAAGTAGAAAAGTCTGAAATGTTTGGAGCTCGAGCCCAAAACAGAACGAGTACCCAACAAGATCTCAGTCAGTCGTAGGAGGCAAGGGGAATTTGTTTCGTAACTGACTCTGAACAGACGTGTGCTGAATCGGCACCGAGCGAATACAAAGCTGGCACAAGCGTCCGAATTGTTCAGCGAGTCTCCAGACTCATATACAACCCATAACCAGTCAACAGACTCGCTAGCAAAAAGCTGCTCTCAAACGTATTAAAACTCGAGCATCTATTCCTACTTATTTGTAAGACACTTCCCTGTAGACGTGATCAGCTGCCTGGAGGACAGCGCTCAGACGGCCACTGCAACACGCCGCTGTCTCACTCCTTCTCTCGTTCAGCTGGTAAATGTCTGGCCACAACGGTGGTTTGAGAGAGACACAGAGGTCCAGACTTGCCACCATTTTATTCGCTTTCTAAAACCGTCTTTTTCCTGCAAAGAAAATTGCTCATTGGACCAATTTGGGGAGCATACCGAACCCGCTGCTTCCCAAGACTCTGTTGCCAATCATGTTGGCAATTGTGGTTTTCTTGCTTCTTCTGTTTTTTTTTTTTCTTTTCCTTCACATTTGGCTTCAGGCTGCAAGGAGAATAATTTCTGCAGCAGAAATACTGAGCAAGGGATTTCAACCACCATCTCATTAAGAGGCTCTGTGGGAAAGGAAAGGCCATTCTCATCAGGTTGACTGGCTGGCTGGCTGACTAGAGGACGCACTGACACTCAGACCAATAAGACCCGGCTATGGAGAAGCACCTCTCGAGCCAGGGCTTGTTTGAGGTGGAAAGAAGCTAATAGGGACTGGGTATTACATGTTGATTTGTTACCTGTACCAAAAAAAAATAAAAGAGTGCATTGGGGGGGATTTCTGCACAAACTAGCTATGGTGCAGTTCCTGTTTCAGCAGCTAAGTTAATAAATCCAATGATATAGACGATTCCACAAATAAGTGGTTGAAGATCTTGCTTACCAGTCAGACTTTCATCCAATTGCTGTACAGATATGAAGATATATTGTTATATTCTGTATAATTTATATTCTAGCAGCACTAGAACATACTGCTAACACCTAAGCAACTTCCTGCGAGACCATGCCCACACACACCCCCACACACACACACACACACACACAACCCCCCCCAGCCCCAGCCTAATCCCTGTAGATATTAATTATTCCTCATTTGACTTCACTAATCAGAAAACCAAATCTCTACACATTTCTCCAAATATTTGACTTATCCATCAATCTGGCTTGACATCTTTCATGTCATCCTATTTCCTCTTTCAAAGGAGATGTTTAAAGGCCTATCTGACGAAGCAGGTTCTTTTCTAGTTTCCTCAGAGAAGGAAAAAAAGAGAACTAGGAACAGAAAAACACATGAAAGAGACAGATACCGAATTAGAGAGTCGGTCCCATGAGAATGGAATACACGGTTCAGTTGCGGAAATAAAAAAATAAAAAAAAACCTCTTGACATTTGTTTCAACTCAAAAAGCATTTTTTTTTTTTTACACCAATCAAAGATTAGTGAAAACTTAAATATTGATGACAAATCGATCATGGAAAAATTTAGGTTAGTTGACACGGGCCATCCACCCGAGTTTGTCACGTTGCCATGGAAATGGGTTAAAGTCTGAACCGAGCCCTGTGAGGATTTTGGTGTCTCACACTTTTTTTCCTTTGATGTCACTAAGTCACACTCTCTACTCTCCTTCTCTATCTCTCTTTCACACATTACTCGCACCTTCAAAGATGAAAACGTGGAAGTTTTGGTCTGGAGAATCCCACCCAAATGTCCCAGTTTCGTAACTGTGCTTTAGTTGATCTGTATGCAAAGATGAGTCAAGGTGTCAAGGTCCTGAAGGCGATAACTTTAATGATGCTATAAGTTCCGATCCTCGATGTCCTCAAGCGCTGCAGTACGAGTGTTGTGAGAGGTACGTCGCCGCCCAGCATATTTATGTGGCTCGGTGAAAAAGAGATCTCGCCACTCGCTGTTTGAATCATCGAGGAACCTGGGAATGGATAACTATCGCATCTACGCCCGCGCTTCCTCCGATAAAGCCTGCGTGCTGGGAGATACCCGGTGTGATGGCATCTGTCTAAAATAATGCTGACTTCATGCGCATGAGTCAAGCCTGAAACAGCCCTCGTTCGGTGCGGATCTCGGGGAAAAATGCACATGTGCGCAAACGCGCACACGTTGTGATAGACAGACGGTGACGGTGGGGCATTGGGACTTCAATTATTGCGGAGTGGGGCTATTCTGATAGGCAAGCCCGAGTTGCAGCGGGAGACACGCGAGCAGGCAGCGGCAGGCGGCCAAGACAGCTGTGATTAATGCACTATCTGCTCCAGCGAACAGCTCAAGCAGCGAATGCGCTAAACATTATCATAACTTTCGGGCTCTAATCGCAAAAAGAATACTGGCCAGGCAGAGACTGAGGGGGTGTAGATTTATGCCCTGAGCCCCTTCCGCTATTCATCCAGGCCCTTCGGTGTCTCCGGACATTAGCTGGTCTTTAAAAAAAAAAAAAATCTATGGTGCGTGAATGTGATCTTGAAATGAATGCACTGTTATTGTACACATTAAAATAGTGAGCTGAATATCTGATCATGAATATTTAGATCATGTCCATGAATATAATCTAATATTTTAAAGTCAAAGGATCCCTGCTTTAGAGTTTTTAAAAAAAAAAAAAAGGTTGAAAATGTGAGGATTGAAAACATTTGGTACCACATGGACTGCTTGTTTTAAAATCGCACAAACACTACATACGAGCGTGAAATCATATTTCCTCCCAGCAACAAAGAGAATATACATTCGGCAAGGAACTATATCTCATCCGAACAGCCATCGCACAAGATTACAGTCGCAGTTATATTGTAATTTTGCTGATCGATAGGCTTTGCTCCCCTTAGTCCTCCCACACACAGCCACTATCTCAGCGCCGTGGTATTAAAGGCAATAGAACAAGCCGCCGAAGACGGCCCACACCGCGTGACAGGGTCCTTCAGGATCTATAACTGTTTATACTGCGTGTGACCCACTGTACTGTGATTATCATCCCCACGCTGAGCCATTTGAGGCTTGATATAATTCAGTACAGCAGCTGGAGCCAAGAAGGGCTGTAGAAACGGATGGGCTCGCATCGGCACCCGAGCAAGAGCCTGCTCCCGTACATGATGACGGACACTCCGGTGGTATCGGAGTTCCAAAAGGCCACGCAGTAAAAATGCAATTTTGCCCGAACGCGTCTCCTGGCGGCCTTTGAGATTTCCAGGCTGCCGAAGACCACACATCTAATCAAGTGGGGGGAGAAAGGCTGCAGCGCCCTGGGATGTCCTTACTAACCATTCTCCTCTGCGAGTCAGGTCTCGCACATTATCAGCCCTGTGCCATGAGACAGAAACGTAGAGTGTCTGTAAAAAAAGATTTAAGAAAAAAAAAAAAAAAGAAAAGAAATGACTGGGGTTGAGGGGGAGGAAAGGGCTCGGCTTCAGGGAATTATATTCACATGAAGTTCGTCTGCGAAGTGAGCCCATTGTCTATCAGGGTGTGTTAGAGAGTCCTTCAAAGTGACCTGACGTTACCTCTCATCTGTGTTCTTTGAGGTGAGAACGCGACATCTCGGCCGGACACTGTGGTGCCACTTGATAACCCAATGCCCAGGTGCCATCCGGCAGCCGAAAATCACAAATGGAGCTTAAGTGACGGTTTCCATTAAAACCTCCATCCTGCCTGGCAGGAAAATTGTCCTTCAGAGGACACATGCCCCTCCTGTCCTTACACTCTTAGCGCCTCTTGAGGGAACAAACCAGGAACAAACACAGAAAAATAGTGCACAAGACTATCATAAGTGCTTTATGTTGTTTGTTTGTTTTTTTCCTTACGAAAAAAAAAAAAAGACCACAAATTATGTTTAATCTCATTTTCTCCACAGTTTTTTTCGTCAAGATTAAAAAAGTTGGCTAGGAAGTTGTTCCTTGTGTGGTAGCCTGGGAATAAAGTGCAGTTGGATTCCGATGCCAATAATGACCAAAATTGTGGGTTTTTTTGCCAAATTCTTTTCAAAATACCCATAGATTTCTCCCAAATGTTAATAAAGGTGGTTATCGTCCTTCCGCATGCGTCATAGCTGCTAGCATGGTGAGTGCTTTTTGCGTTAGGTTTTAAACTTTGTTCAGGTTTTACATTTACATCACCCTTATCCAGCGCTTACAGTTTTCCTCATCATACAGCTGAGCAGTTGAGGGTTAAGGGCCCAACAGGGGTAATGCTGGGGTTTGAACCTGGAACCTTCCAAAACGTAGTCCAATGCTTTAACCACTACGCTACCCCTGACCCAATGTTTTAACATCACTGTCTTGTTTCTACTTAATCTTTTTTTGTTGCAATTTTGTGCTCATCTGTTCTCATTTTATGTTTTTTTTTTTTTTACTATACTGGTTTCGAAACCATGTGAATGTGTGTCCCAGGGAGCCGCACATATTTGCCCTTCTGCTTAGTAATGTACTGCAAATTCAGCATGATTCAAAACAGGGATACAGGATCTGGTGCCATATGGTGTCTTCCCACCAAAGACGCCCCAAAGGGGTTGCTTCAATAGGATGTCCAGTGTACACATACAGAGGCCGTGCATGACAAAACTGCTTTGCTCATAGCCACAAAAGCCACATCAGAACTGCAAAAGGAAATATGGGCTTCCTTCCCAGCATGCCTCCCTGAATCCAAAACAGCGTCTGGATGTGTACGGCCAGGCCGCGCAGTTTAAGTGCCATTTCCATTCTCGGGCGGGCACGCATGAGGAAGTACCTCAAGTAACAATTTGTTTGCCTTCCAATTTCAGAAAATGATACGCTGACGGCACGATAATTACATCGCTGATTTTGTTCATTCGCGGCGTTTCGCAGCACATTCTTCACTTCAAACGGTTCATCAGACATCGTCTGTTCGCCTGCCATGTGAGCCGGAGCAGCAGTAAATGGAGAAACAGACAACAAATTGTCCACTTTGAAGTCCACGCTCTGCTTAATTAAGGGGCTGCTATTTGATTTCCGCATTTATGAAGTATGTACAGAGGAAACCCTCAGCCCCCCCCACCCCCCTCACCATCTCCGCCCCCCAAATAAAAGACTGGAATTCTAATACATTTTGCATTAAATATATTATCATTAAAGAAAAACCCTGTGTGTAGAGCAGAGTCAAGAGGCGGGCTTTACAAATGCCAGCTGAGATCTCAGAATCCCTGATAAAGCATTGTTTTTTTTTTACCTTTCTTCTCCACGAGGCAAGAGAAGAACAGCTGCTTAGGTCATTTGGTATCTGGATAGGATGAGGGCGAAGGTTAAACTCATTATAGTCCGGGTGGTGTGGCGACGCCCTCGGCATTCTCTTTCTCTTTGGTTCATTCTCGCCTTCGCATTCATGCTCTGCCCCCCCCTCTCCCCCCCCTCCTCGTTCCTTGCTCTATTTTTGATGAGCGACGAGACTCTGAGAGCCAGCGCTGCCACTTTAATATTTCATAGACCCATGCAATAACACCGACAACATCTCACCCCACCGGCCGCCCACGCCCCCTCCCCGCTGTGCCCACCGGCTCCGCGGGCACTCTACGCTCACCGCGGCAGCATGGAGACCAGGTGTAATTTGCAAATGCTAATTGAACCCTGCCATGGGTCAGCGAGCTTTTCTCCCCCTGCTCCTGGAGCTGCAATCCGCACCGGACTGTCTGTCGTGCGCCGCTTCCCACAAATTCTCGCTTCCAGCCAACATCCTCTCATCAGCATACAGGACATTCCTCTCTTTCCGCACTCGAGCGCATCTCCGCAGACGAGCGCTTTTGTTTGCAGTCATCCGTTTAAAAAAGTCTAGTGGTCATAAATCTGTTATCAGGGCGACTGGATATCGGAGATACTTTACTGTATAATACATCCAAGGGCTTCCTTTGACAGAAACAGAAGGATTTAAGGTTGTAAAAAAAAAAAATCTTTCTTTTATTTTGTATCAGCTCTTGGACGAAATCTTTTTTAAACCTTAATATCATCATTCCTAAGCAGAGAATTTCATGCCCTGGAAAGGTCACTGAGCAAAGCAGCTGAGTGGGAGGATTTTCTGCTGCTTGTGCTGTCACTGAATCAAAAACCTTTCTTAATCTCTTTTAATATCACATTTCTCTTCTCTATTGCCTCGGCCCATATTGGTCGAATATAATAATAATAATATCAAATCTTTAAACGGAGAAATCCGACTTGCCGAACGGAGACCAGCTGTGTGAGTGGACGTCTCGCCACTTAAGATGTTTTGAAAGTGAAATGTCTTCTTTTCAGACTGGAATGCTCTGCAATTATACTTTCATACATGATCTATTGTGTAGGGAAAAAAAAGTGTGCAACTATGAGCTTTAAACAGAGTACTCTCTGCTCCATGAAGGTGACCCTGAGGCACTGAGCAGCTGGTGGGAAGATTTCATGCTGCTTCAGGCTTTAAAACAAGGAAAATTCGCTGAAGGATTAGAGATCGTAGTAAATAAAGGAGCGTGTGATGGCATCTACAATCCTGCCTCAAACTCGGGGAAGCATAGAAACTACGGCGACCGCCTTCTCATACTGAAGTTTCCTTTCCGGATGTGATTTTATTGTATACAGTTGCAGCAGACTGAAGTAATGATTTAGAATTCCAATATAGGGCTGTAGGACTCAAGTCTCCAGAATGTCTCCAGATCTTTTTTGTATTGACTTGGGCTTATTGGATTTATTGGCATTTGCACTTAGATGTCATCCTGCCTTGGGTATTAGCGTAGGTCTGGGAAGAGAGCTTGTTAAAATAATGTTCTTCTTGTATTTTCCTATATATATATACAGTATATAACCTCGTCATCGGCGCAATATATGAATTATGCAAATTGGCCGACGGAGAAGCTTGACTTTGAGAAGAATTTGATTCAATGGTCGTGGTCTTTCACGTCAGGGATCGTTTCCGAGAACCATTGACCCCCAAGGCTGGTTCTTTTTGATTGGTAACCATATCAATGGTCTCGAGAGCGATTCAGAGTACTCGGGCACGGATCAACCCTGAATCGTACCTGAACACAGAAGTGGACGTGACGCCATCTGTCTTTTCTGAAATCTCATCCTCTGACCTACACAGCCATATCTGATAAAGTAGGAAGGCACATAAGATCGTTGCTCTTGACCTTTTTTTTCGGAATTTCAATAGTATTAGACTTAACGTGAAAGTTCTCTTTGTGTTTAATGGTGGCTCGCCAATCTGCCTTCTGCAAATAAAAATTTGTAAGCCTACCCGAAAACGGAGAACAATAATAATGGAGTCGATAGGGTTAAGGGTCTTGCTCAAGGGCTCGATAGCGACAGCTTGGTGGTGCTGCGGATTGATCCACCAACCTGCCTATCAGTAACCCAGACCCTTAAGCGTTTGCGCCACCACTGCACGTGGTACATTTCACACTTGACGCTGACACCATGGTGGTGAACAATAGGGGTTTGCTGTCTGAAAGCAAACACGCAACTGGCTTAACAACAAATTTATGGGTTCTTTGTGCAACAAAACGCAAGGAAAAGTGAGATATTAGTCAGGGTCTGATTATCACCTTTATATAGCCTGATTTTTGTGTGAAAATGGCTTCAGTCCTGATGGTGGTGTTAACTAAAATTCATCCCTGTATAATCCTGTCACCTTTGATGTCTACCACTGTATAAACAGTTATCTAATTATGTATATTATGAATTATATCTTCATTATTTATAATTGTATTTATATAATTGAACAGCAAAGGAACCACAGGGTTGGGGGTTCGAATCCCGCACCTGTTTGGCTGCATGGTGCTTGGTCAGTTTCCTTTGCGTACTCCAGTTCCCTGACGCTGACTGACATTTCCAAATTGCCAGGAGTGATTGATTGGGTATGATGCCAATGAAAGGATCCATTTCTCTTGATGGAGATCACTAAGTGTTGTTAATGCATATAACGTTTTTGATGAAGGCGTCTTGCATTTGAGAATGTCAGTGTTCCAGGACAACACCAATAATAAAATGAACCAAGTAAGTTTATTCTACTCCTAAGAAAAACAAATTAAACCATGTTAATGCCATTAGCACGGCCGTTACTAACTCCATCCTGGCAGTCAACTGCTATGAGCTCGTCTCTGTTTTCTTTAGCTTAATTCATCAGCAGGTTTTATGCATATGATTTCTGACAGGCAATTCAATAAGGCTCTTATCAAGTAATGCGCCAAATGGTCATTACGCTGAAAATGCAGGGACAAAAAAAATCAATAAAATGAAGACAAGTGCTTCCTGGCTGATGGTGGATGTCAAAGCTAATGCAGGTAATACAGTCACACATGCATCAATCTGTCGCCTCGGTCGGAACGTCTCGAGATTGGATAACACCGGGACTGGAAATCTCCTGGATTTTTTATTTTTTTTCCCCCACGTGTACATTGTACTTCTTATGGTTTTTTCTCGACTTGGCAAGATCACAAAACAAACGCTGCGATCTGAAGCTGAATCAATTGTCAGAAGAGCAGTCAAGCTTTGATTTTCTGTTGGCTGTGAAAAGTGAAGGGAACGATTGTTGCAGTCGACGCAAGACATTAAAGCGTGATGCCGTTTGATGATCAGACAGTCCTGAAATAAAAGTACTTGAATTGGGTTGGAAAGATTTGTTTATGAAATTGAATATAGTGGCGTGTGATTGGTTGCGCTGGTTTCTGTGGCTGTTCTGTCGTCACGAATGGTTCCCTCATCTTTACGACATGCAGAACATACTTAATATACTTACACTATTCCTTCAAAAAGATATACATACAGGAGGAGCATTCAGATCAAACCAGGACTTTTGATTGTGCTGAATAACAGCGATTAGAATAAAATCTCCCTTTATTTCTCTATATAATCCTTTCAGTGGTGGGGCAGAGAGCTGAGTTACTGATCGGAAGATCGGCGGTTCGATTCCCAGCTCAGCCAGGTTGCCATTGTTGGGCCCTTGAGCAAGGCCCTTAACCCTCTCTGCTCCAGGGGCGCTGTACCATGGCTGACCCTGCGCTCTGACCCCAGTTACACTGGGATATGCGAAGAAGGAATTTCACTGCGCTGTAATGTATATGTGACATAAAGGCTTTATTTTACTTTGCTACACTAATGCACTTATCCCAGGTTTTCACTAGTGCTTGGATACCATCAAGGTAGAAAGTTTTCTCTCAGTTTGCTCTCAGTTTACCCTGAAACACCGGCCTTCCAGGAACTCCTTAAACAGTGCAAGCATGTGGAAATAGCTCGGAGCGACGTCAGGACCGTACTGGAACTCCCAGCCTAGTTCCTGTAATATGAAAGACAGATGCAAGTTAAGGATAAGCTATCTGTAGATTTTTAAGGATCAAGGCGTTCCACTTGTTGAATGTTCACAGGATTGACTGCAGTGGGCTCGAGGCCAGCTCAGCTGGGATCGTCATTCACGGACTTACGGTCTTCTTTACAACGTTCAAATGTGTTCCTGCGTCTAAGATAAGAGTCTCATCAGCGTTCTGTTTTGCTTCAAAAAAGCACCAACAGGGTTTTTACGGCTTCATTCACGAGAAATGCTATCACTAGTCCTGGTTTGACTCGAACACCCCCTGCATACATACTGTACTATTTTATTATAGCAGATTTGTTGCTACTAAACTGTGAACTGGTTTACTGACATAACAAAGATCAAGTGACCTTTGTGATGAATCTAAATCGTGGTAAATTATCATACAGTATGTTTTCTGAGAAATAAGAACTCGGATAAGGCAGCTGATTGGATTTTTTTAAAAAAAGTCAAACATTTCTTTCATTTCTCCTTGCAAACTTATCATTCTTGAAAATGTTCGCTTCATAATATAGGTGACACTTATAGAGGTATGCAGAGGATCTTAAATTTTCATACACTGCTGTTCTCCACTTTCATTCTGTATCTGTGCTACTATGCATAATGGTTTCTCCATATGAAGGGTGTTTCCCAGACCACGACCAGTATTCAAGGTGCTGGACTCGACTGATCAGCTCGGTTGCAAACCTGCTAGCACGCACCACGTCAAGTTCCCAGTGAACCAAAATGTTACATCATTTCATTCTCATTTTTCCTGAACACACCCCATGCGGCTGTGTGCGTTTTTTTCTTTTAAATGAATAAATAAAATAAAGCCCTGATTCTATAAATCTGTTCGCTATTGTGCGATGTATGTGAAAACGAGGCTCGCGCTGCACGCGAAGAATCTCCGCCACTACAATCCATGCAAATAAGCAATTAAATGCCTTAATGAGCACAACTGCCGGCGTGTTTCTAATCAAAGTGTGTTATTCCTTTTGTCTTGAAACTCCAGCTTAGGAACGCTCGCTTTTTTTGACCGCGCTTGAATGCAAATTAATGAGCCCGCAGCACGGCTGTTGAGCGAGCCGGGCCTTTGGGTTAGAAAAACAAGTTTAGCGCTGGCTTCTGGAAAATAAACTTCACGTTTTTATGTTTCAGACGCTTCTCTTAGCGACAGCGTGGTCGGATGAGGTCATAAATCCAGACTATTAATGCTGTAAGTGACAGGTTGAGGTAAGCTACGGGTCAATGGCAAATTCAAAACACACGGGTGTTTACGCTTGTACATCAGTCCCCGTTTCCCCCCCCAACACACACACACACACACACACACACATACACTTCTCCTGCAGTTCAGGACACATGTTCCAGTATCCCGTTCCCTGTAGAGGAAACATGTGCTACAGGAACTGGCTTGAATTATGCTCAAACGTATTTCCCTGTATTTGATTCCATTTGCATGATTTATAGGTTTTAATTTAACAGCCGGCGTTAACGTGGAACACATGTCCACTTCGTCTAATAACGCTAGGGACCGGGTGCTCTTCTGTAGCATCCTGATGACATAAACATTAACGTATCTTTGATAGATTATAGCGCGCTGATATACCAGACTTATTTGCATTGCAGATGTACTGTATCCTGAGTATATTCATATTCACGCGATGTGTTGCAACGACTATCTTTCAGATGCTTCCCAAGGTTCACAATTTCATAACTTCTAATTCGTACGATTAGGTTTTAACGGTTTCCCCAAGGGAGGGAGAAAAAAAAAAAAAAAAAGCTCCGTCAATAACCTACACCTTAAAGCCTGAAGAATGTTTAAGTTCTGAGTTTGCGAGTTAGCACGCGTCACTGGGTTGTGACAGCTTTTCATCGCCACAAGCTGCGGCGCTTATCGATTCGTCACTCTGTGTACGTCGTACAGGCAGTCGAAATGCAGCAGGGACTCATTATTATTATTAACGTTTGAAACTCGTTCCAGGGAGTCACCCTTTCACAAGGATCAATGCCAAGTTGGTTAGGAATCGTTGTTCCTATTTCGCTTTTAGGTGTCAAAGAGGGGACCAAAACAAAAAAAAAAAGAAAAAGAAAATAAATGTTTTAATGCAAGTGTATTGTAAACATTTAAATTCTTCGATGTTGTTAAACATTTTTTAAGTGGTTCCTGCCTTCATCGGGAACATGATGGAAAGCCATTAAGGACTTCAGTTGTTCCTCGGGTAGTTAATGTCTCCTGTTAAGTCGAGTTCAGGAGTGAACTTTTTACAACGTTGCCCTACTCAGAACCCCGTTTATGACTCTGAGTAGATAACGGCATTTTGCTACAACAGTTTTTGCTTTATTGCTTTTGGTTGACAATGTGAAAAACAGTCCCACAGATGGTCTCCCCCCCCCTCACTCCTCAACTGCCCACAGGCCAAGGAGCATGCAAGCATCAATAAGGGTTTAAGCAGAACTGTTGGGATTTAAAAGGGTCGGTAAGTGCCTCCATTAGCCTAGATGACTGCTCAGCCTGCAGGGGTGAGTTGGGGGTGGTGGTGGTGGTGGTGGCGGCAGGTCGAAGGTGTGGAGTGGGATCATTTAGAGGAGAGGGTGATGTTAAACGGTACTCGCTAAAGAAAACAAAAAAAACAAAATAGAAGGTAATGAGTCCAATCAAACGAGCAATCAGAATGGGAACCCAGAGACACTGCCGAGGTTTGCTGGAAATTAACTTGCGTCCGATCCTTAGGAAACGTTCCTGCGGCCTCGACCGATCCCTTCTGGCAGCTCATCAATTTGTTGACAAGCAGCACGCTATTTAAAATCATTCCGTCACTCCATGGTGTGCACGCTGCCCCGACTAATGAAAGCCATGTGACCACCCAGGCTAGGTTTGCACGCGCAGGGGTCCAGGCGAGTTCAGCCCGGAGCGACTGCCCGTTGACGTGTCTGACAGCTGCAACTCAATCGGAGCTCGTCGGCCTGCTCTTCTCGTTAGCACCTCCTACATCAAGCGCAGCACTTAGGTTAATTCCAAGCCCCATGGACGCAAACCATTCCACCGCCCCCCCCACCACCACCACCACCACGGATACTACCATGTGCCTCCTGGTGCAGCTTCCTTTGAACTGACACACGCTGACAAGCAAAAGCCTCGGAGCGAAGCACTACGTTAGCTGGAGATGCGACTGTTTCCAGACTGCCCTCGGTGGGCCTTCGAGGAGCTCGGCAGCTATTATGGCTAGATGCAAAATGAGCTTTTTTTTTATATGAGCTCAAGCTATTAATCTACAACTGCAAAGGGGTGATGATGGGGCTTTAGGCCGAGTGGGCGATTTTTGGTTGCTAATTAACAGCCCTGGGTTTCGCTTCTAGCTTTTGCTGTGTGCTTTCCCAACAGCGCCTTTGAGTGGTTTCGCCAATTAATAAGGAACGTCTCAGATCATTGGTTTAATAAATGTGTTAATTCCGAATGGCAGAAACAGCGACATCACTGGAGATAAATTTGCCCTGACTTAATTTCTTCCGTCGCTCTGACGTTTAACTGTAAAGAGAGACTCGAAATTCATTAGAAGGCTTAATCTCGGTCTCAGGAAAGAAAGTGCATATAAAGAAAGTGATTACAAGTGTGAATGTGACAAGACGGAGAGAGGAACGAAAGGAGAAAAAAAAGAAAGTGCCGCATGACTTGGAATATATGTGTGCAGAGAGCTGAAAAGACTTTTCCTATTACAGATCTAGCCCTTCGGAAGTGCATCCGCTAATGAACCTGAACACTTCTATTATTAACTTACGGCAGCAAATCCTCAAGGCAAATATTCTGCTGGCCTGTGAAGGAAAACATCTTTGTGAGATAATGGTCTTTTCTCTAATTACAATCCGTGTGATCGCTTGCGCCTGGCGCTATCCTCAGAACCACTTCCCTTTGAAGAGCGAAAGGTCCTTCCCTCGGCCTCTCTCACGCTCAGCTTCAATCTTCCGCCTGTCACGTCTCTATTAGGCTTCAATAGCAGGACTCGAACACGTTCGCCTCGCGGAGTGCTCATTTGACTCTGCGGCTCGGCGTTCTCCTGGTATCTAGTAGCTATAATTGAGCCGTAATTTACCCGGAACAAACTGCGGATGAGTTAGCCGAGTTAGTTGGACCAAGCATCTAATCATTTACAGGAGCTGACTAGATATCGTGTCGTGACTGCACAAGCAGGGTTTGTCGTTGGAGGAAGCTGGAGAAGAATAAAAGGTTAAGATGCAGAGCATGCTGTAAAAAAAAAAAAAAAAAAGCCCGTGGGAACAAAGGAGCTGGGACGGCCTTTACTGATGCAGCGTCAACAATAACGGTAATGTAATTTCCCCCAGCAAAGAACACAGTCCACTTTCATGAGATCATTTTTCATGCGCTTCCTCCTTCCACCCTCCCCTCTCCTCCCACTTTATTCTCTCCCTGTTGTAGGTAGTACTAATGAGAAAATTATAAGGACGCGTGCAGGAAATGTGTGATGTTCAGGGGCGTCCTTTTGTAGTTTCTGCGCTCTACATGTCCAACATGTCCATCAACATTCGCTTCATTTCTACCGAATGCAGCGCCGCTGTAGTACTTCCATCTTGTCATGTAAATATCTCTATCATCATCCTCTCACATCCGTAATCATAACCCAACACGAGCACATTCTACACTATGTGTCTCACGGTGGACATTTCCTTCAGGTAAAACACTGCAGAAGATCAGCATTAGCTGAGCACATACAGTATGGAGCCTCCCCCCCCCCGCCCCCACCGTTTTTATCCTGTTCAAGTAAAGGCCTTAGGGTATACGCTCACCTTTTCCTGGCTGCTTTCGTTGTGTTAGCCCTCCCTCATTCGCTTCCCCAGACCCTCTCGGAGTGATAAACATTGAAATTTGGCTCCTGTTTACTAGGGATGAAAGGTCAGCTTGTCAGAAGTCTGGAACTGCTCACAAAGCTCCCAGTTTTTGACAGGCCCTGACCCCTAAGCAGCAAATAATCTAGCTCTGGGTCTTCAAAGCACTCTATCTCAAAGGAGAAAAGATGAGGTAGAAGCAAAGAGCGAGAGATTTAGAGGACGAGAGGAGAAGACAGAGGTATGCGTTCTCTGTCTATCAGTAATGGTGACACAGCTGTTTGGCCCCCTCGCTGTCCTCCTGCCCCCTTCTTGGTAATGGCTTTTTGAAGGGGGGGACGAAGGGGGAGCACTGAAAGCTTTTTTTTTTTTTTTTCCCAACCCCTTGTCAAGTTTGTTTAAACAAGTTAATTAGTACAAGTCCTCGGGTCTGTAGCCTGTCACCTGCCTTTCCTCTGACGTGCACTTATTTCGGTTGGAGACAAAAGTAAACCATGACGAGAGGAGCAGGAAAGAGACGTTTTGCCCACAATAGGGATTAGTCAAGCGGGGGAAAGTGGCTGGAATACATTCAGACCTGAATTGCAAGTGGGCTTTGGCGCAGAATGTATCTGCTCCCGCAATGTACAGTAACTACAGGAAACTGTCTGAATTTGAAAACAGCATTAGATTCGGATGATCTGAAAACGCTGGGAATATAAAATACGCCCCAGAAACAGAGTCCTGTCGAACTGTGCTATTGATTCAGCACCCACAGACATTGCAAGATCAAAGCATAGATGTAAGCCCTCAGGCAAGAAAAAGAAGCATTACCGGAGAAGTTATAAATATGCATTTGTCAGTCAAGACCTTCTATTTGGATATACGGTGCCAAGGTTCACCAGGATTAATCCAGAACAAGCTGTCCTCTCCACAACGGATGGATATTAGACAAATAACGCCAAAGTCAAAAGAAATAACACCAACGAAAACATACCGTCGTAAAACGTTCAATGCTATGTTATTCACTTCAAATTAAACAGATACTTGTAAAGTAAAGGTAAAGTCTGCAACGATAAAACATCACAGATCAATGAAAAAAAAAATCTTTAACACATGTGCATGCTATATCCTGACAACCTACACCAACTTTGACGCTGAAAAGTGTTAAAACTCCGACACGTTAACTCGTCTGTCTGCTGCCAACATGCTAATCCGCTAACTACGTTTATCCGCCGGCCCGAGCCCCCTGCAAACACACGGATGTAATTCCAGTGTGGCTTTCGACACATGAACCACATAAAAAGATAGCTGGGAAGGCGAAGTCGATGAAAAGGCACCGAGGCGGTGTTATAATCATTTGAGAACACTTCAACGTTCACAGCTTTGCGACGTATTAAATCGCTCATTATCATGCACGCGGTATGGCTCCAACAAAATCGATAAATCACCAACAGCAGCGCTGTCTCCTCGCTAAGAGAGCTCATCATTGATCATAAACGAAGAGAAATGGATCACTGGCTAGTCCTTCTAATGCAAAAGCCCTGTGAAAGGGATATTTTCTGGTGTACTACATGAAACAAGGTAAAGAAATCAATTAAAGCAGAAATGCAAAGCTTTTTGCTTGGTTACCCGACAGCATTGTAAAATCATTATAACGCTTCAGTGAGAGAGTTTAAAGCAGTGGGCTCCGGGGCTCTAGTGATTGCATCATGCAGCATCATGATTGAATAGAAAGATTTGTGAATGGATGTTTGTTTAACTTTTATCGAACAATGCATCAAATACATTTACAGTGATTAAAGACTACTGCCAAACAGCAAATCATAATTCCTCCCTGATAAGCAGCCAATGCTTTTCAGGCCCTTACACTTTGCAGGTCATAGAGGCATTTTGGCTGAAAACTATGCTTCATTGACCAGGGTTAATTTTTCACCGTAGACTGGGGTTGAAAACAAAACAAAACAAAACAAAATACTGGGTCTAGACTGGTTACAGCACCATTCTGGCTGGAAACCAGAGCTGAATGGTATACAGTGGCTTTTTGGATTGATACAATGGTACAACCGATTGGTTACAGTGGTGTTTTGGCCGCAAACTAATCCTCGATTGGACGCAGTGCCATTCTGTCTGGAAACCAGGGCTGAGTTTCTTAAAGTGCCATTTTATATGGCAACTATGGCCCGATTATGTAAAGTGGCATTTTAGCTAGACACCATCTACCAACTGTTTAAAAATGACATACTGGCTAGAAACTATGACCTCACTAGTTACAGTGGAATTTGGGCTACAAATTATTTCTCGCTTAAATATGATGGCATTCTGGCATTCTGTCAAGCACGGCTGAATTATTTAAAGTGGCATTTCAGGTTGAAACCATGGCACAATTGGTTAAACAGCCTTTTGGCTGGAAAATATCAACTGACTGGGTAAAGTGACATTTTGACTTGCATTATGGGCCAGTTGGTTACAATGGTATACTGCCTGGAAGCCAGGGGACTAGTACTGTAGTTACAGTAGCATTTGGCTGGAACCTGTGGCCCAAATGATTACAGTGGTATCATTATGGCCAGGAGCTGTGTTCCAATACATTACAGTGAGAACTGAGGGCAATCTGTGGCCCGATAGCTTGTAGTGTCACTTCTGCTGAAATCTGTCGCCCAATAGATTACGTGCCACTTAGACTGAAATCTGAGGCCCGATAGGTTACAGTATAATTTAAGTTGAAATCTGTGGCCCAATCGGTCGCCGTGGTATGGAGAGTAAAATCCGTCACCTGATAGATTAAAGTACAATTTAGGTTGAAATCTGTGCCTCAAGCAGTTACTGTGGCATTTAGGGTTAAAGCTATGGAGCTATAGACTAGAGTGTAGGCTTAAATCTGTGGCTCTATACATTACCCTGCCATTTAGACTGAAATCTGTGGGCCGCACCATTTCGGCTTAACTCTTTGGCCTGATGGTTTATGGTGACATTTTAGGTGAAATCTGTGGCATTGGCGCCAACATCAGAATTTTTCCAAGAATTTATCTAAATGAATAACTGGACAATTAATTGAGTACAGAATGCTAAATGATCATGGTTTCCAATGGACCATTCTTCGCCAAAGAAAATTATGTCCGTTAAAAGTAAAGACGGTTCCCAGTACTTTTTACGAAGATGTGCCCTTATCTCTCCATGGCGCCTCATAAAAACCTCGGGCTCGGGCACAACATTCCGCAGTAAACATATTTCATTTAAAAACCAAAGCCAAAACAGCCCCTCTGACCAAAAACCTACGTGGCGGTGATGACCCTCGGGTGCTTGCACGCCCTATGAAGATGGCCCCGTGTGAGGAAGGTTTTCCATTACCGCTTTATCAACTGCCTGCAATTTTTCAACCTTTTCTTTATGCGCAATAGGCAACAATCTTGCTCTCCTCAGTGGGGACCAAGCAGTGCGGAAATGAGACGGCTGCGTGCACGAGAACGATAGCGCGAGAAGGGGACAGGGGAGAGGCAGGGAGCCAGATGAGATGTCTCCATAAGTGAGGCGAGATGAAAGTCGAGCGGTAGAAGGAAGAGCTGAGGGAGGTGGAGTGCAGCGGGGTGTCCTCTCCCCTCCCGTACGCGTCCAGTCATTTGCAGATCACGGAAATTGCTACTGGCTCTAATTAGTTATTTACACGGCCCATACGGCAGGCTCGCGGAGCCAGGCAGGCTTCTGACGGCTTCGGCGTTTTTGCCAAACGGAGAGAGGGCGTTCCGTTTCTTGATTTCCGTCCTCACGCTGGTTCTCGGGCTAATTTCCAATTCCCTATTGATAATCAGCGCTCAATATTGGATCAACAGCGCCTCTCCTGCACTCCCTGCTGCTTCTTTATTTGGCGCTCGGTTCGGTTCATACATTACGTGACGGTAATGATCAGGATTTCCATATTATGCTAATAGCTGTACGAGTCCTTGTCCCATTTTATTAAATAAAGCTGTTAGGAAATTAATGTGATCACAGAGATGTTACGTTGGCTTTTTAATGAAGCATGGCAGGAAATTGGGTCATATTACTCATGATAGTTTTTTTTTTTTTTTTCCTTTCGCCTTCTCCTCCTGATATCGTTGTGATGATTTCCTTCGCCGCTCGCAATTCACGCAGGCACAGGCCTCATCAGTGCGCTGTCGCTCAAACAGGCTGACAAATCGCAACAGCACACACCCTGTTTCCAGCCTACACGCGACAAGCACGCGGAAAAACTCTGTCTTCAGGGATGGAGTGGGAGAAAGGGAGGAAGAAAAAAAAAAGGTATATCAAAATGAAAAGTTAAAGCACTGTTAAAGTCCACTGTTCCACCCTGAAAACATTGAAATATTTGCAAAGTTTTAAATCTGGTGCTAGTTTGTTAGGTAGTGCTTTATTTTGTTTAAAGTTTTTGTAAAAGTTAATGCTTACCACTCGGACGTGATTGTGCGACGATGGTATTGCTAGCAAAAAAGTGATAACAGTCTGATTTTACATGCAGTTTCCATTAACATTAAACTTGACATTGATGAGAAATTCAATCCGGTGCTAATTCAACTTAAGCCAAGCACTGGCTGAAAGAAAGCGTTGGAGCTAGCGTAGCGGAATGTAAAGAAATTCGACCAGGATGTGGATTAGCGAGACTCAGAGTGAGCCGGTCCACCTGGAACTTTTGTGACTTCTGTCATCTGGCTGGCAGCTGCCATCTTGCTCTGCCCTCTCTGCCTAATAGCTCTCCTCTTTTTTTTCGAGAGTGCTCGAGAGACGAACACTTAACCCCCGCCAGTGTTTAGAGCTCAGGAGGGGTTAACGCACCCAGCGCAAACAATGTCATCCCAGCCGGCATGCGAGGGGGGAAATGAATGATTAATGAATCTTAAATAAGAGCCGGGTCTTAAAAAGACAGACCATTTCTACCCCTCCTCGTTATACTATCCTACGCTTCTTGCCTATCCTCTCGGCACGGTCCGGAATCTCACCTCAAGAATCACGCTGTCTTTTTGTCAAGCTTGCCGTTTTTCTCGAACTAAAATGAGGGGCGGCAGGAGATACCAATCTCTCCAGTCAGTGTGCAATTACTGGCGAAGGATTGCAAACCCAGCCCACGTCCGGCCACAGAAAACAGTGCACTTAGCCTTTCTGGGAAGCATAAATCCTAAATACCTATTACGAAGACTAAGCCACACTGTCTATGAATAGTGGTGTAGGAGAAGAGATGATTTGACATCGTGGCCACCTACACTTAAGCCCAAAGTGGAAAACTAGATTGCGTTTTCCAAAAACGGAACCCGGCTACTTGTCACCCCGAAACGCCTTCATTAGCTTGACCGACGGCTGGATGTGTGACGCTCGTGGGAGACAAAGACATACGAGCGAGACGTGCATAGATTTTGCAGCACGTATATATATATATATATATATATATATATATATACATATGAAATATTAATGCTCGATATTAGCTGTCTGTTTGTCACCTCCATTATGGCTGAGCCATCAGAAGGTGATAATGGAACTGGGATGTGCTAGACATGTGTGTGTGTGGGGGGAGTCTCAGTGGACCAACCACTACTCATGATTTTATATAGCTCTTTGACAGAAGGATCAGTCTGGTTGGTGATGTCATTGGCTGATGATAAGTGGACCCACTGACGGATCATCTCTCAGGGTGTTGGTCGTCATCTTGTCTTATTCTGTCTCTGCTTTCAGTAACGGCTTTTTTTGTTGTTGTTTTTTTTAACTGCTTCCCAAAAGCCTCACGCACTACATCAATATTAATCGAACACCAAACCAAAGTACAGAATTAAGTTTAGCGGAACGTTTTCGGTTCTCTCCTGAGCTCGGGTTACTGTTTGAGGTTTCCATGTGCTTCCCTGGTCTACTGTGTATTACTTTCCTAGAATCTTTCCCAAGGTTTCCTCAGAAGAAAATGCTACGGCTAAACTGTACACAACTGTACATATCCTTAGCTCACCTTTCTGAGCTTCCTGGTAGCTGGTTAGAATTTTTTTCTGCATCAACAAGCCAAGTTTATTCCCGGGGTGAAGGAGGTGTCGACGTGCAAAGTTTTTGGTACTTACAGTATACGGTTCACGTAATCCACCCAGTGCGGTTCAACCCTCTCTGTCTATCTCGGTCTATATCTCAACTTTTCACATTAGGCACAATTGATTTGTACCGAACCTAGGAAACATGCTTGGGTACACTTGCGTATTTACAACAGCAGGTGGCAGTAATCACCTACTTGGTTCATAAACCCAAGAGAAGAAGAGAGCGATGACGCGCTATGCCGAATATTACAGATTTTTCTGAAAAAATGTCAAGAGTAACGCTCTCGTGAGTCTTCCTACTTCACCAACTATGGCTGTGTAGGAATGCTTCCCGATCTAGGAGGTGTCGGAGGAGACCGAAGGCATAGATGATGTCGCGTCTAGACAGCGATCTACTTCCGTGGTCAGCCATGTTTGGCTTTCATATCTGATTCGATCCTTGCCTCAGTATATTCTATTGTGCCTAAGCGGACCCGCACACAGTTCACGAGTCTGGTCTGGAACACCTGACCAAAATGAACCAGACTTTGGGATCCAATGTTCTCGGAAACGATCGCAGGTTTCCAATGTGAAATATTTACATTTCTCACATGCATATCACTTCTTCTCTCTCTCCCTCTCTCTCTAACACCCTCCCAATTATTCATTATTCAGATTCCACCCCCTCACCCCAACTGCATCCCCGTTGCCATTTCCCCGCGGATCAAAATTCCACGCCGCTTCCAAGAGCCTCTGGCACACGCGCAGGTATTTAAGGGGAATTTTTGGGAAGTGGAGCGCACTCCGAGGGGCTGCTGGGGGATTTCAAATAAACACACCTTTATCCTTTAATCTTCTTTAAGCTAGATTCTGTTTCAACAGCACATGCCTGTAACTGCAGACGACCCGCGAAGTATAATTATGAATCAGGATTTGTGTGCGTGTGTGTGTGTGTTTCAGTTAGACTGATGTGACTGATTGCATTATGACGGATACTTATGTGTAGTACATACAGTACAGTATGTGTGCGTGAGCGTCGGGTTCTTTGTAGCTTTTCTTTGAGACGCGGTGACCTACGAAGCGAAAAGGAAAAGGTTTTCTAAAAAGGAAATGCATCGGAGTATGTGATTCAGAACACGCGTTTCGGCTTTTGATGGAGGATTTAGAGAGGGAGCGCGAGTTCAACTACGAGTTCAGTGAAAGTTTACAAAGACGGGGCCCCCGAGTGGCACAGCGGTAAAGTGCTCGCTCTATCATCCGGAGACCGCGAGTTCGAATCATGAGTGATACTGTAGCTTCTCGCAGCAGGGGGTCTGATTAGAGAGAGCTGATTGGCCGCGCTGTCTCAGAGGGGAGGGACTTATCGCTTCATATCAAACACGTCTCTACGGCCAATCATTGTGAGCTCATGCAAGCGGAAGGAACGGATACCGCCGGTGTATGAGGGAGCAGTCGCGTCATGTGGCTCAGATGTCACACGTGATAGTCTTCGCCCTCCCTGTCCGTCTGTCTGGTACTGTAGCCATGATGTGAGAGTAATGACGAGTGGGAGTGACTGGATAAACCAGACTACGACTAAACCAGAAAAAAAAAACATTTCCAAAAGATGTTGACCAGCAACCAGGACCAGACGAGTGTCTGCATGGAGACAAGCGCTACCTTTCAGTGTTTTACGGTTATAAATAAGACAATTGGAAGTGATTAGCTGTTGCTTGGTAACTCAAAGCAGTTTTAACTCAATTTTACAGAAACGGCAGCAGAAATTATAAGGTTTGAAAAAAAGTTTCCAAAAATCGCTGACCTCCAGCCAAACGAGTTTTTTAAATTGCGTAAGCTACCGTGTTTTTTCAGTAATTTGCTGAGTCCGCCCTGATTTGTGCATATGTGTATGTGCGTGTGTGTGTGTGTGTGTGTGTGTGTGTGTGTGTGTGTGTGTGTGTGTGTGAGGTAACTGAGCAGAAATATTTTCCCTACATTTTCCCTCACAATAAAGCAGGATCATAAAACCCTCAGCACAAGCAAGTCATTTTGTGTGCGTGTGCATGTGAAAGTGTGTGTGTGTGTGTGTGTGTGTGTGTGTGCTTGTGTACAGTCATGATCCCTGCTCACTAGTCCCACGCGATTCATGCCCTCATTCGCCTCATCTGTGTTTTAAGAGCATTAATATTGCACCAGGCGTAGACGCGGGGTTAAATGGCCTCTGAACTCCGAAAATGTGAGATGTCAGCCTGAATATTAAAAACACGATGCGCTGACTGAATCTCTCTCTCTCTCTCATATCCACCTCCATCATTTTAGAGCTGCATTTCGTTACCTCTATCTGAAGCCTAACCTCATCAGCAAACGTCTTTCACCTCTGAGGTAATTATGTTGAAACAGCTGTCAGCGGTGCAAAGTTCTTCCAGGCGAAAGCGACCGCCGCGATACAGAGGAAATGATGCTCGGTAATTGCGAACGGATTATTGATAAAGCGCCAAAACCCGCTGCCTCCTCAATTATATTTTCCTTTCCCTCCCGAGCGCTTTTGAATGAAAAATTTCTGTGTTCTTTTTTTCACCTCTCATATTCTCAGCCCACATGATGAGGAACTGTAATCAGATTACTTTCAGCAACAACCACGGAATGTCACCATGTGTGTGTGTGTGTGTGTGTGTGTGTGCGTGCGCGCGCGCGCGTGTGTGTGTGTGTGTGTGTGTGTACGTGTTGTTGTTTTTATCCCCTCTCGCCGGATGCAAATTCGTACAAATTGTGTTTCCCGGCTAAACAGGACGCGCGAAAATGCCTATTTATTTCGAGCTCGTGCGAGTCAAACAGTACTTATGCGAGCGCTGAACTTCATTCGCATTCATCATAATGTAACTCCGCGACCTGCGGCGCATGCAAATGCAACCGGTGATTTGCTGAAATGAGCCTAGAAGTTGAAAATTCGACAAAAAGAGAGAGTGTTAAAAAACAAGAGGGAGTGAGAGTGAGAGTGCACGGACGGCGATGATGTGAAGCACGTTACCGTCCACGCTGCATTTGAAATCAGATCCGTCACCAGTAATTACATTCGTGACAAAGACGTTTCGTCAAGTGCACGAAGAGAAGAAGCAGAAGGTGCGGGGTGGATCCGGTCCGTCCGTGTGAGACTGACAACGGCGAAGAGTGCGCGGGGAGGTTATGCAAACGGAACAAAACGCTGAAAAATTAAAAGGCACGGGCTCGCTGACGCGCCGCTCCATGTGGAAAACGGCGAAGGCGGTCGGGGAGGCACGGAAATAGAGGCTGAGGGACACGGTTCTGCACTACAGTCACCCCGGAGCTCTTTTCACAGGGATAATACAGAAACACAACCTTCCCTCAATCCCTTCTTTCTTTACACCCGTCTCTGACTTTCACACACACACACACACACACACACACACACACACGCACACAAACCTTCAAGTGCAACCCCTCCCTCTCTCATGCACATGCACAAACTGACATGTTTTGTTAAATATCTGACTTGACGAAAAGCCGAGTCGAGTCGGTCGACTGTAATCCATTTACAGCGAGTTAGCACCCGGCGGAGTGGGAGGAGAACGAGTTGGCACAGGAGATTTGTTTTATCCGAGAGTGGGAACGTCAGAACAAAGCCTTTCAAAACCCACCTGAACGTCAGAGTAGAGTCGAGCCTGTGCCGTGAAGCTCGGGAGTAACACGCGGACCAAGAAGTAACGAGACAGAAGTAATATTCACTCAGCAGGGCTGCCTTAAACAAGCAAAAACTCGGTAGTACTATTATTCCGTTACACCTCAACTGGGACTCGAAATCATGACCCCTCTACTGTACTCCTACTGTCATTATTATGATCATTATAGATTCAATTACAAACGTATCGTCACACTGGCCCTCAAAAATGATTTTTAAATGATTATTATTTATAATAGAGACACATGGTTGACCACAATTGGCTGGTTTTTTAGTTTGATGAGACGCGACTGATCACGTCGGGGCGTCACAGATTCTAGTGCAACAGAATTTTTAAATTTTTTTATGCGACATTCTGTCAGCGGCACAAAGTTTCCGATGTAACATTATCAAAGTTCTCGTGTTAAAAAGTCGATAAAATCAGCCTCTTCCTCCAGACTCTCGAAACAGCCATGAGCGCTAAGAAGTCTTTAACGCGCCTCGCATGGCCACGTGCTCACGATTGCGCAAGACTTTTGAGGCGGTAAAACGTTGACGTTTGTTTATAATCCTTCAGGTGGCGCTTTAAACTGTTCCACTCCGGCATACCACTCATGGTAGAAGTGAATTATTTGCCAAGTTTGACTAGATATAATAATTCTGGCGGAGGACAGAGTTAAGTGCTGCTCAGTAAAAATGCAGCTCTTTGTTTAACTTAATGAATAAAATGTTAAACTCGTGTATTTGAGGTTAGTTTGTATTGTTTAAATGCTGCGCTTGGTTTTTAAGTGAGAAAACTAATGTTATAAGGAACAGGCTGCATTTCAATCCAGTTATGAAGCTGTTGAATAAAGCTAGGGAATAAAACTTTGAAAAAAAAAAAGTCCAGTCATAATTTTAAATTTAAATATTTTTATCGTCTTAAAATGTTCGTGTTTTAACCACAAAATTGTTGCCTGCTTTTTGTCTATTTTCTACTTTTGTAATGTTCAGGGTTTAAACAAGCCAATCAGATTTTCCCTCTAATGTGACCTCATATATGAACACCCAACCAAACCCCTGGCTTCGAAACAAAAACAAAACAAACAAACAAAAAAATGTAAACAAAATCGGGAAAAAAACTGAGATATTTATAAAACCGTGATACTTACAGAATCGTGATGTTAGGTATCGTGAAAGTATCGTATCAGGTGGTCACTAGTGATTCCAATCTCTAATTATTATTATTATTATTAATGTTAATTCAGGTCTCGTGAGAACCACGTCGTGCTACATTCTGACATCCTTTCCTAAACAGGACCTACTTGTGAACCCTGGCCTGAAGCACATCCTTCTATCTGTCAGAGATATCTTCTCTATATGTAACCTTTAACTCGACGCCGCTGTCGAGTTCTCCATTCCGGTTCATCAGAAGGTGTTGATTGATTTTCTACAACAGCGGCTCTGACAGCGGTGCAGCCGCGAGACAAATCACAGGTTTATATTAATGTTCTTGTCCTATCACGTTATCGTTTCTATAGCAACATCTTACTGGTAAAGCGGACTGTCAGCACTCTCAGGACTATAAAAAAAAAAAAACGTGTAACGCTGCTGATATGGTAATGTGTAAGGAGAGCTTCACTTAGCAATTCTAGACGGGTTCTCAATTATCAGTGCTTTATCAGGGTCGGGTGATGGAGCTAGAACTTGAGGTTTCCACTCACTGCAAAGTTTTATCATTAATTTTAAAAGGGAGATAAAACATTGGCTGCTGATGGAATGTTTAACGTCGATAACATAAGTAATAAAAGCGGCCATTTTTTTGCAGATATGGCAACGTTTAATGCAACTGAAAAGACAAAAAATGTAAAGACGTGTCTTTTTAAATAACATTTTAAACAATTGCCGTGTAATAAAATAACTTCAGGGTCGCAACTTCATCAGTATCTTCACTTCACATCAAGCTCCACTTTGTCGCTGATTATTTTCCTACAGTGGTACGACTTGGCACTGCATGTTATCCCATATTTCTCAAGCGAACAAACAGAATAAACCCTTAAAGGTCCCATATGTTACTATTTCTTTACTTTACTTAACACGCATCTCAGAGCATTTCAGCGGGGGGGGGGGTTGTATTCATATACTGTATGAGGTCACATTAGAGGGAAAATCTGATTTGCTTGTTTAAACCCTGAACATTACAAAAGTAGAAAAACGACAAAAATCAGGCAACAATTTTGTGGTTAACACACACACACACACACACACACACACACACACACACACACACACTGGAGACCCTTTTAGAAATGATTAAAAGGTGAATTATGTAATATATAATAGGTCACCTTTAATAAAGTTTTTATTTTTTGAATCCTGACTTTTACCGGAGGAAATCATTTTTGTATGAAAATAACAGTGACAAATCAACTCTGAAGCAAACCGTCATTAAATCGGCTTATTATTACATCAACTTATTATTATTATTATTATTATTATTATTATTATTATTATTGATGTTATTATTATTATTATTATTATTATTATTATTATTATTGATGTTATTATTATTATTATTATTATTGTTATTTATTTTAGTTCTGGCTGGCATGGCATTACATTCCTGCCTGTTCTCAATACACCATGGTATTTGCTGGTATAGAGCTTTATGTTAGGCCAGCACCGGATCTCTGAAATTGAACAACCTTGTCATTGTTATTGGGTCGAAGCACTGAAGGCAGACAGGTACACGTTTTAAAAGGTTACCTCGGTCTAGCCCTGCTCCCCATTATATTTATTTCTGTTCTCAAACGCACCTCTCTGGAGGGCATTTAAATTCCGACTTCATTACTACAAGTAGGTGGAATGAAAATAAAAATAACGATGATGGTAATAACTTTTTTTGGGGGGAAGGGGAGTGCGTTGTACCTTTTTTTTGTCGTAGGGGTCAACCGTATATGAGGTCACATTAGGGAAAAATACGGCCAATACAAAAAAGGGAAAAGGACAAAAAAGGAGGGGGGGGGCATTATTCTTTTTTTGGCATAATAAAAGTATTAATTTTTAAAAATTCAAAAAAAAAAAAATGTCTTACGCAGATCATGACACAGCTAGCACAATTTTTAAAAACATTTTAGAATCCAGGTTTTGAAGTCTATACCCAAACTCCATGACACCGAAACAGAAACATGTGGGATATTTTTTTATGACTTCTTGTTTACATGCACAACTGTAAATGTGGGAAGAAAGCTTCCCGCTCACGCACACCTGCACTGAGACATTGTGTTAATGCCATCGTACTACTGCGCGACAGACATAAGGGACTCTTATTTCACATTTGCGCTCAATAGCTTTAGCAGATACATGACAACGGCATGTTGGCGCTGACAGGAAGCCATGCATCTTTTTTCCCAAACAGAAGCTCGGTAATGTAGTTTACTGAATCCATTGTGCTCCGCGCTCCCACGTGGAACCGGCTTCGCTGAAACCTTATTATTCTTACTGCGATCAAAATTCTTATGGGGAAAAAGTGCTGTTTTTTCTATATAGAAATAGATCGCTTTTTTTCCTTTATTTTCCTGTACTGTTGAAGACTTTAAATGCATAGCACTCAAAATGGAAATATCAGGAAGTCTACAAAGCATTGGGATATTTAAAATGAAAAAATAAATTATAATAAATAAGCCAGCTGGTGATATTAGCTACAAAAACAGATTTGTGTATTTAATGTAAAGGAAATAAGCGGCAGAATGAATTGATTATGGCAGACGATTTTGTCATTGTCCACCCTGTTTTAATTAAGCAGACAATTAGACTAAAGCTAGAGGGAGGAGTGCTCTTTTATGTGTGTGTGTGTGTGTGTGTGTGTGTGTGTGTGTGTTCACTGGTCTTTGAGGTTTGTTTATTGGTAATGAAGCGCCACATGGGTAATTCACTACACTAATAATTTTGCATAACGAACCCCCCCCCC
>QMIH01000002.1:261135-290434 GCA_003987875.1 Clarias batrachus | reverse complement strand
ACCTGCATTTAATCTGCCCCGCCCGTGTCCCCTGGAGCAGAACTGGAGAACCCTCCTTATTCAGCAGCTGTCTCAATCCCGGTTTCACAGCGTATGCCCGAAGCTCCGTCTCCTCTCGAAACTTGGCATTCGGCGACGTGGTTGAACTCTCCAAATAAACACACAATAGGCGTCCAGGGAGTGTTTACAGAAATAGCATTAAAAATGCTTTTGCATGGGGAAATTTTTTTTTTTAAATAAACAGTCCCAAATCACAATTCCTGTGATCTAGATTGTGGTGACTGGTCCCAAATTTTCTGCCATTTTTTTTCCCCCCGGGGTCCTTCTAGGCCTGGGCCTGCTCGTCCTCCAGCAGCTGGGTGGCAGGGTGTGGAAAGCGGGGACTGTAGAACTGGAGGCGACTTGCAATTACAATGCAGTCGGGATTGTGAGCAGCAGCGGGGGGAACAACCGAACTGATTTTCACATGCCAACTGTTGGCTGTTGGTTAATACCTCGACTGAAGAGTCAGCCTCGTCCTGCCCCTCCTCCTTCCCAGCTGTCCCTTCTCCTGCTGAGGGAATGAAAGCCTGTATATGCCGGGGGGCTGGACGCTGCGCCGCTCCGCCGTGAGGGGTGTTCTGACATTCAGCCCGGGCCCAGAGCGAGTCATCCGTCTTTTGGATAACTGTTAACACTCCCTCTCCCTCTCTTTTTTTCTCCCCCTTGTCTTTTTTTTCTCTCCAGCATGTTCTATGCGCTCCTCATTCTTTATCTCCTCCTGTGTGGCTGGGGCCCAGGTCTGGAACGCATCTCCCAACTGTGCAACTTGAAAGCATTCTTATTGCTGCCCTCTAATCAGGGTTTATTTAATAACTATCACAATAAAGTCAACAACAGGCCCCCGGCTCACGGGCCCCCTCGGACCTCCCTCCCTGACCGGTTTGATGAATTGGACCCATCAGGCAGACCAGCTGCCCCGGAGGTTCTCAGTCTGGCCCTGCAGTGGCGCAGGCATGGACAGAAATGGGGGAGGCACGTTTGCAATGGCATGCCAGAGCACACACTGGGCTGATGGAGTTCGGGTAGCGTTAGCACAGAGGAGGTTTGGAACCGGAGCCAAAAGCTCAGAGCCACCAACGCTGGGCACTGGATATGTGGACATACTTGTGACAAGCTGAGCCCTGAAAAAAAAAACGATCCGTCAGCCCGAGCACTTCTCAGCCAATTTTTTTTAAAGCGCTCGGGCGATCCTACTTTTTTTTTTTTTTTTGGAAGGAGCGCTAAGAAACGGTTCTGGATGAAGTCTGATACTGTAGATTTCTCATTTCTCATTCTTATCTGCTCTCCTTGAGGAGATGGGAGTCGTAATTGCTCCACTCCTACCGCTGATGGCTGCCATATAACCTCACTGAAAGCTGACATTAAGCAGTGAAAAATAAATTAGAGGCATAAATTGAGATTTGCTCTAACGAGCCTCTTTATTTCCTGATAACGGCGAGCCAAAGCATATGAACCCTGACTTACTACAACAGAGGAATTTGGATGCGCCTCATAAAAAAAAATTCTAACTGACCTTGATACCCAGAGTTCCATCTCAGGCTGAGAACATATGTGAGTCACCTTTCTGCCAGCTCTTATTCGAGGCTACGGTGCATTTTCTCAGCGTGCCTGTGCACCGACAAACAATTATACCGTGTCTGGAAAAGCAAGATACCAAGAACACTTGGAAAAGAAATTGGAAGGTGAGATACAGAAAAGAGGACAGAGAGGGTGATTTAAAGGATCTATCTCGCATTCTTTTTTTTCCCCCCCCCTCTGTGCTTCTCCTTACTCTCATGTCCTTTTTCCCTGTCTCCATTTTAAAGATGATGAATGGCACAGCGATGGGAGGCTATTAATCAGTCCAGTGTTAGGAAGGGGTCTTGATAGGGACTGCACAGTGTTTCAGCGTTACCGTGGAGGCTGTGCCACACCGTCTATAAATTACATATGCCTAGAATACCATCTGCAGGGAGCACATTCATGAACAACACATGGATTAAGAGAACAATAAGGTATTATAAAGGAAAAAGAATTCACTCCGGAGCCCATGTGTGAAGCGAAGCAGAGGACTCATAAATCCACACGATTTTTGAAGTTAAAGAAAAAGAAAAAAAAAACGAGGTCAAGCCATGGTGTCTTTTGGACTCTCGGACTTGCGTTCCCATAAGACTCGACAGAAAGAATACCACCGCAAATTAATAACCCTCTATCTTTTTCTTTTTCCCCCCTTCATTTGCATCGGGCTTCCACATCCATATGATTAGCATAATACACTACATTGATTTTTTTTTTTTTCCCCCGTATAAAGTTTGGTGAAAGTTTTCTCCGAGTTAGTGAAATATTTCTTAGGGCTACATACCAGCAAATATTTACTCAAGATAAAACAGGCTGGTTGGGAAAAAAAAAAAAGGAAAAAAAAAAAAACCTTCTCAAGCAATGGCAAGAGAGGCCAACTGAGAACACGGATGATAAATATTTCCCTTACTGGTCAGTTCATTTGGAGCTGATCAAAGTGGGCCGTGGAAGCACTGGGCGGTAAGCAGGTCAGACTATCAAAGCGGACGCCTCCATTCAGAGTGACTGGAATATATGAGTGCCAGCACAGGGCCCGAGTCTGCTGCAACAACTGGAAAGCGTTCAGATCTGACCTTTTTCAAAAAAGCTGCGCTTAGTTTTCTCATGCTTACTGTAGCTCTCTGAATGGATGAAGTGCTTGGGCGGCAGCTTCCAAATCATTGGTGCCCAGTGCACGAGCCAAGTTCTTACAAAAACAAATTTAAACCACAGACGTGGAAAAAAAAAAAAAGCATGACGAGGATATTTGTGGTGAGGATTCAAACAGAATGGACTTCACTTATGAACTTCACCAAGTGCTCCTATACAGGGCTTCAGGATGAAGTGAATAGCGGCATTGTTATGCAAGTCATTCAGGCTCGGTATACCGTGCCATATCAGAACAAAACAATAGTGTGAAAAAAAAAAAATACATGAGCCGCCAAGAATTGACTGAGGCCCCTCACACAGCAGGTAGGTCTATGATGTAGCACAGCGGGCTGTTTTTTGGGGGAAACAATGAGCTGATCTCTGACACTGGGTGCTCAGGGCAACGGCGAAACCCCTCTCCGATGCCTCCGCTCAGCTCCATCCCAGTTAGATTGACAGCGAGGAGGGAGGAGGTAGTGCGGTTCAGGCCGTGCAGGAGCGCTGGCTCGCTCCTTGCTTTTCATTTCCTCACTCTCAGACCGAGACCTGTTCAATCATTTAGAGCGGTGGGTTCCAGAAGGTGACCACTCTTCTCATGTTCCCCAAGCAGAAGAGGGTAAGTAGTTCAGCCAGAGGGGAGGAAGCCAGAAGGTCTGGATGAGGTTAAGTACTTACTGTTGCTAATAACTCTCAGCATCTCTTTGGCGAAGTCCCGTTCTCACATTTCGAAAGCTCTGTGGAGAAAGGGAGGTGTGCGTGGGGGGGGTCTAACATTACAAATTCAACAATGCTCATCTTAATGGCCGAGTTTGCGGCACTATTAAAAGCTCGGTTATTTTAGGCTGGAATTTCTCTTTGCTTGAACTTTGCCTAGGCGGAGGCTGTGAAAGCACTCTAAAGGTGTAATCAGAGGTACAAATTAATAGGTTCGAGGCTACCGTAAAGCAATATTTTCCTTTTTTTTTTTTTTTGACTCTCAGCAGGTTCAGAGGTCCAGAGCTCTTCTTTTCTCACCTCATGTGAGATGTTTTTAAAAGCAGCAACCACTGAAAGCACCACACTGTTCAAACATCGGCTCGAATTCATTTCAAGGCTCCCCGCTACAGTATGTACACTCCTAGCTACGGCGTTGCGGGTTGAGAACTTCGCCGTCGCCTTGCCCTTGACAAGGATTTCACAAACGGTTCTCAGGGCCAATTGTTCTCGCAAGGGCTCTGTCCGCAATGATGGCTACTCCTACCTTAAAGCTACATGGCTTTTGGCAGCATCCTGAAATGTCTTTTCCCAAGGATAACTACCACCTTGGCTAGGCGTCAGCGGACTACTGGGGAAGCTATATCCTGCCTGAATGCGCCGCTCTCTGAGCTGTCCTCACAGGTCTTTTAAAGACTTTCTTGAAAGCAAATGGCAGAAGAATGGGGGTGGGAGGGCAACAGTACTCGAGCTTTGTCAACTATAATTCATCAACGCTGGCTGTACAGAGTTGCTGGCCGAGACATCTCATCTCGGCTAGGTAAAAAAGGAGACATCAGCAGGGCAAAGGAATCTCGGAAGGTAATCAGTGGCATCTAATTGAGTCAAATCGCCGGGTGGAAGAACCGCTTTTAAAAATTTAAAGAGGTAGTTTTGACCATGAAGGTCTCGATTATGATCCGGCCAAGCCCGTTAAGTTCGCCTTTCATCAAAGGTCTTCATAAAACTGAAGAGTTTACCCACTCGACCCGAGATGAAACATTGTTATGGTTAGACGTCTCAACACATCATCCTAATGAAGTCATATCTTACCTCGCATCTAAGAATAAAACAATAAGCTGTCCACACAAAGAGCCACATTCATGACGCCGGGTCGAGTCGGGGGCTGGGTGAGTGAGTGATTGCCGACCGCAAACTATAGTAATCATGCCGTCCCTGTGGATAGGCCCCGCGTGAAAAGGACCTAGCATAGCACAATCATTTGCCCAGAGTATGGACTCGTGTCAGAACGAGTAAACGTTACAGCGCTATCCGCAGTCCCGATGTGGCCGGATAGGTAAATGGTGGTGATAATTAAGGCTGACGGCTCACTGGAGTGTGGTGCAGCGGAGGACTGCAGAGGTCGTGTAGAGGTGCGGAAACACACATTACTGAAGGCGAATGCGTCGATAATGCTTATTTTGTGGTCTGTGGCCATAGTGTATGGTGTATGATAAATGAATGAACCTTATCAATTGTGAGTAAAAGGAAAAGGGCAGAGCAGACAGTATGCCTCTGACAGGAGAAAGCGGGAGGCAGGGGGAAAGATATTACATTAAGTGGCCGCTCTGGACCAGGCACCAGGACTAGGCCCGGCATTCTGTTAAAGGCACCGGTTACATTAGACTTCCCAACATTAATCAGAATCAGAACCCAAGTTTGTTCGGCAATGTACATTAAGTGAATGTGCATGTAAGAAAGTGTATTGTGCAAAATTCAGGTAGTTATTTTTAAACGTTTAGCCGAGACTCCAGTGGACATGTGCAATCAAAAATCATTAAAAAAAAATTTAAAAAGATTCGGTTTTATTCGTTTTCAAATTTTGTTGGGGCCTAAATAAGCTAATTACATGTTCCAGCTAATGTGACCTCATATGAGCGAAACCCTCCTCCAGCTTGTTGCTCATCTCAGCTGTCGTCTGGGGGGGAGGTGTGGCCTAATTTACATAGACACTGGAAGGGTGTGTTTGGAAGAGTAGTGAACCAGAAGGAGTTTGAGGAATACATTATCAGAGAATGAGAAATATTTCATCTGGAGTTTTAACATGTTTCTACACTTTGGTGTAAATCTTGTAGAAAGAAATTGTAAAATATGGGGCGATTAATATGTGGTGCTTTCTGCATTGCTCATAGTAACAAGTAACTTAAACAAAACAAAACAAAAAACCTTCTCGTTCTGGACGGAGCAGTGCCTTATCACATTAATGATGTAGAAAAATAATGGATTTTGTTTTATCTATCCAACATTCTACACAACACAAGCAGTAAAAATGTGATATTTTGGATAAGGTTGAATGCTTGTGTTAATGTTACACGCAGAAAATTTGTTTTAAGTAAAAAATAAAATAAAATAAAATTATGCTCAACTTCTGGCACTATCGCCGTCTTGCTTGATATTTTTCTAGGGTTAATTACGCTGTGCTTCACTTCTAACTGTGGGAGAAAAGGTCTTCTGGGCCACATGGGAAACCTTAACCATGTTACAGGAATTAGAAAATGTGTGACTTTTTTTTTTTTACAATTGTATGATCACAAAATTATTCTATATATATATATATACACACACACACACACACACACACACACACGTATAACAATTATTTCAGCGCTAACTCCCTGACACAGACACACTTCTACTAAAATACTCTGCGCTCCCTCCATTACTGGACTCTCCGGTCATTATGACTGGACACTCAAGCCGTTTGTCTCTCGTTTGTTTCCAGGAAGCGCTATATAAATACTCCACAAGTCTTCCCACAATTATTTTATGACATAGTGGGTTTCTTGGGAGCATTACAGATGACAGGCTCTAGAGGCGCCAGCTTGCCTGCAGTATTGAATTTTTTTTCTTGCTTTCTTTTCTTTCTCTCTTGCTTTTGGTTACACCCTCAAGAGCTGTTTGCTCTACATTAGAAAGACAAGAATTGAGGGTCTTCGAGTCAGCACACTGGGGTCAGATAACTTTGTGAGAGCCGGTACCTCGCTCTGCTGTGTCATCTCTCTTTTTTCTGTGGCGGCGCAGAAAGGGCACGAGACGAGAAAGGTTCAATAGTGTCTCTCTCTCTCTCTCTCTCTCTCTCTCGTTCGTTCGTTCGGTCGGTCTAATTCCTCTCACACACCCTGTTTCTCAATCTCTCTCTCTTTATGGAGGCTCTCCTTGTGTCTTTTTGTGGCTTTTCCAGACCTGGTGTTGGGCGGGCTCGAGAAAATAAACGTCGGGGCGGTGGGGGTGTTTCGGTAAGTTAATTATAAGGGAGAAAATACTGTGAAAGGCTACATTGTTTACGTCAGGGGCAGTCAGCATCAAAAGGCCGATTCAGAGCTGTGTGTAAGCGAGCGAATGTGCTTGCTCTGCGTACACTGAGGAGCCTCGTGGACTGGCGGAACGGTACCGCCCCTAAACGCCAGGCCTACGGTTTGCTGCTGCTGTTTTTTTTCTTCGAAGTGATAAAACAATATTTGGAATGGAAGCACAAACACCGGACGGAGGTAATGGGCTGGAGGGCAACTCGGCCCATGAGGCGTTAAAAGCTGATGAAGGGCCCTTTTGTTTCGCTCTTATTTACAGAAAGAGGGACGACTGGCCGTGACCTTAAGCAGCCAGTTAACCTCGTTCTTGCACATGACAGAGAGCTTGCGTGCGTGTCCTGCAGTATACACACACACACACACACACACAGAAAGGATGGGGGATGCGAGGATTGGTGGGGACATGGACGCCATCAAGAGCATCTTGACCTGGAGCTGGTAAACAGACCCTGATTGCAGAGTGACTTTTGTGGTGGCGTATAGTATGTCAGCCTCCCCGGAGTGGACTGCGGGTCGAGTCATATGTAATGGAAACCAGGCAGATTGATACAAACAACAGAAAACACCGCGCCTTTGCTGCAGCTTTAATGTGTTTAAGAGATGCGTGTAGCGAGAAGAACAGGCTTGTTTACGTATGACTCGTTTCCCGTCTGAAAAAGCCCGAGCGATGCAAAGACGGGAAAGACCATGTGCATTTTTTTTTTTTTTTTTGCTCTACTACATGGCACATTAAATCTCGTTACACCTCACATAGCGGAATCCAATTCCTGCCGGCACGGCTAGTACCTGGGGCTCAATTACGGTATCGCAAGTGAAACAAAAGCAGCCATTGTGGAGGATTCGAGGGATTATTCACTCATTTCTCATCTTTCTCTTCATAATAATAAAATTTAAAAAACACACACACACACACACACACACACACAAAGACTAAAAGACTTTCAGTAACTCATCCAACATTATTCATGCTACGAACCACTTTTAGCACAAGTAGGAGTGTTACAGTGTCACCATGTGACACGCCGGATGATCTAACGACTGTCTTCCTCCTGACTTCTTCTTCTTCAGTCCTCTGTGTCATTTTATAACGACGATGTGATAAATACCAACAGCATGAACGGGTTTATGGAAAAACTCAAAAATATCTTGCGGTGAAAATCCCTGCGCATCCCCTTTGAGTTGTTCTCTTTTATTCAGCTTGGAGACGCTGCAGAAAGTGGTTTTTGACTGCTAAAAAAACAAAACCCTTAAAACAGTTGAACTAAAACAAGAAAATACAGGCAGCATTTAAAGGTCACATATTATACTCCATTTATTTCAATCTGGTATATATGACATTCTTTCTGTTTCTTTCGCTGATCGCCCCCGAATAACCCTTCGAAGAAGTGCATTTTTCTGGAACCGTCCATGTCTGGGACCTTCACAGAAATCCCCAAATGTGTTATACACAGTGGTTTGTTACATACAGTCTTCCTACCGCTTGAACTTTCCCACATTCTGTCTCTTTACAATCTTAAACGTAAATGTATTTCATGGAGATTTTATGTGATTGACCAACGGAAAAATGACGTGGAATTGTGAAGAGGAAGGAAAATGATTGATGGTTTTCAAGATTATTTACCAACAAATATCTGAAAAGTGTGCCGTGCGTTTGTGTTCAGACCCCTTATTAAAATCCAGTAGATTAAAATCCAACTGCCTTCAGGAGTCACCTAAATAGAGTCCGCCTGTGTGTGGTTTAATCTCAGGATTAATGCAGCTGTTCTGTGACGCACTCAGAGGTTTGTTAGAGAACATTAGAGAACAAACAGCATCATGAAGCCTACAAACCTGACGAGAGAAGTGATACGTTCAAGGGGTATGAATACTTTTGCAAAGCACTGCCATGTTATTTAATATAATATAAAATATAATATATACATAAATCTGTGGCATGGTGGCTTAGTGGTTAGCACTGTCGCCTTGCACCTACAGGGTCCGGGTTCGATTCCCGAGATGTACATAAATCTACTTATTTAATCTGCACCTTATACTGTAAGTTGCTTAATGCCTACGTATATGTGCACTTCTGGTAGATGCTAAGCTGTACTGCGTTGCCGAGTACCTGTACTATACAATGACAATAAAGATGTATCTATCTATACATGCACACTGTCAGGGATTACCCCTAGAGGGCGCCAAAGTGCCCAGAGACTTCCTTTGATTTTTTGTTTTCTTTGTGTTCTTTTCTGTAAAACTCCATGTCCCAGAATGCACCTCGGTCAGGTGATGGGAGCGCTCACCTGAACCGAGTTTGCTCATTAGTTTTATTATAAATGTTCTTGAGTTTCACCAGTCTATGTCTTGCATCAGTTGGATTAGGTTTGCTGTTCATTTTGGGTTTTGGCTGTCTAAAGTTAAGTGATTTGTTTGTTTCTCTGTTAAGTTCTGTATAGTCTCCTAGCTCCAGGTTTTCCTAGTTCCATGTTTTTCCTAGCCCTTTTGTTAGCTCCTAGCCTGTCACGTATGGTTTATCTCCTGGTTAAGTTCCTTTTCTGTTTCCGTTGTGTTTTTGTCCATTAAAAGACTTTTCACCTGYACGTCACCTCTGCACATATGCCTCTTCTTATACCTACGTACAGCGCCCGTGACACACACACACTTATAAGCTATACTATTATAACACACAACATCATGCCCAGTATCGTATAGGTTCCCCTTGTTCCACCTGGCCCTCAGGACATGACTCCATAAGACGCCTGTGGACTTGTTCATCAGGAATTTGGAGGTCTGGCTATGGACTTTCTCTTTTCCTGCTAGCCCTGGGTGTGGCCGGCTATGGTGAACTTGGTGTTCTAGTGACTTTCTATAATTAGCCATCATTGATTTTTTTTTAAACTGTGGGATCGGATTGGACGAGCTGCCTTTTGGTCCCCTTGGGCACTGGTGAGCCCTGGGGGCCCATGACCCTATCACCAGTCTGCTGGTATATAATTGATAATCAATGTTAATGTATGAACTGTATCTGCTGTTAATGCTATGGACGATCGCGGTCACAATAGTGAGAGAATCTGCTTGTAACTGAGCTTGTTTAAGCCCCGGCCAATGCTTAATTGGAAAAATAACAAACAGCAAGGACTGTTTTTTTGTCCTTACTTTTTTGGGGTGTTCATACAAACTGGGGATCTGTCTGAATGTCTGAAAATAACGAAAAAGTGAATTTTGCATAATAGGTCCCCTTCAAGAGGACTCGTCAGGCAGAATGAGCTCTTACCCTACATGTATCACGGTCATGTGACTGACTAACAAGCGCACGCATGAATATTTAGTTTTTTTTCAAACTAGACCAAAGAAAAGAAGGACAAGTCTGGGGTGTGATTTTTTTTTTTTTTTGTCTTTTGCTCGACTTCATTAATAAATATTAATAAATAAATAAATAAATAAATGAGGAATAAATATTTCCTTTAATTCACCACTTATTATATTTGTAACACAAGCCAAGAACAAGCTCAAGCAGACTCAAAGACAAGCAACAGGTTTCCTGAGCGCTGAAATCCAAGCGCAGGAGTGATGAAGGTCTCGAGTCCTTCTCTCCCAACGGAAGAAAGTCTTGAGTGTATTCAGGCATTTAATTACAAAATTTGGACGCGGGTCAGACGGAGCGGTACGCTTCCCTCCCCTGGCATTCACCTGCCTCAAATTAGGAGGATGAGAACGACGGAGACACGGAAATGAAACTGTTTACCCGAGAGTCTTTCATTAGTAAATCAATGCTCGGGATCAAAGTTCCCGTGAGGTGGCGGAAAAGGAAATCCGAACTAAAAGGCTACATCGCATTTTTCCATCAAAGACAAAAGACAGCTAGATGGAAAATTGAAGGTAAAGAAAAAAGATATTAATACACAGTAGTAATCGTATACATGATTGATGTACATCATATCTATTGTTCATTATTTAAACATGAATATTAATGCTTGTTGAAGCCAAAGAGGAAAACTGAGTTTGAGTTTCATGCAGCAGTTAGTTTTCGAACTGTTTTTGAGTTATTAAAGTTTGTGTTAGTTAATAATACTAATCGAGCCTTCATGATATTTATAAACGATATGGTGGATACAGTATGTGATTGTATCTTAAACACTTCATCGAATTCAACCCGAGAGTTCTCTACTGCTTTTCTAAACTCTAACCTTTTCAAAATTTATTCATTTATGTTTGTAATACGAGGAACACAGTGAAAGCACACTGATATTAAAACATGCTCTGACATTTCGTTCCTTTTTTTTTTTTTTACATAAAAAGGATCAAAACCGCAACCACTTATTTAAAGCCAAATACCACAGCTTCCCCAAATGTCAAATATGCAAATTATTATGATTTTTTTTTTTTAACCAAAAGGATTAAGTGTTCGAATCGTAAACTCGTCAGCCTAGTGTATGTACCGGAGCTGCTTTAATTTAACACGACACCACAGCCAGGCTTTTATACCAACCTATGTGAAATTAGTCATAAGGAGTAACAGGATGAGATTTAGCGAATGCTAATGAGCTTAATTAAGCAGACGAGTTATCCGTCTCTGAGATTTCCAGGGGAAAAAAAAAGGGAAGAAATGGTGGCGTCTTGGCAAGGGCTTTTCAACCGGATTACTGAAGGCTAATGTCAAGCAAACACTTCAGCGGAAAAAACAAACAGCTCTTTGAAGGAGACGGGTGCCGAGACGAGACGTGGACGGGGTGGAGAGCTCGAACAGCTGAGAAGCGAGACGCAAAGATGATGAGGGGGGCGGGGGAGGGATGCGTTTAGGGAGCGAGAAGTGTGTGTGTGTGTGTGTGTGTGTGTGTGTGTGTGTGTGTGTGTGTGTGTGTGTGCGCGGTGTAGTTAGTGAAGGTTCTGGCCACCTCTCCTGACCTGACTGAGAGAACACGGCTAGTAACAGCATGAACACGGAGGATTAACGTCTCACTGGCAGATCTGTCCAAAGATTTCACTCACTGAGGGATTATTTGTCAAAGCCAGACTGACTCACCAAACTTCATGTCTTTAACTTTATTAGATTTTTTTTTTTTCTATGTCTTTGGACCAAAAATTGCTTCCTTAATCTGTTTTAGCTGTCTTTCTCCAAACCTGTTTTATGGCTTTTAATCCGGATTTGTAATATTGAGATTTTATTTAAGCATGCGAACAAACCTGTCGCTGACTCCTGACTGGTGTCAAAAATAATGGAACACATAAAATAATTGTACAAAAGTAGGGTTGAGGGTTTTCTTAACATTTTAACCATCATCAATCGATGAATCATTAGTAATTAATGGTAACAAGATGCACAGTTTTTCTCAGTTTAAGGTTTATTTAGACACTAAACTAGAAAGTACACGGCGAACAAATTCGTTATGTAAGGCAAATTAAACAGCTGAATCAAATAAACGCGCCACATAAACAGCAAGTGCTCCCTCTTGTGGTGTATAAATGAATAGATTTGTAGGCTACAGAGAAATATTATGCAAAACAATCGGTTTATTATAACGATTTGATGATTATCGGTTAACATCACTAGTCAATCGATATTATTAACGTACACTCCGACGCTGATAATCCAACAGCGAATAAAGAAATAAACCGTGTAAAATTCAGACTTCACCATAAATCAAACAAAATAACAGAAAAACATCATTTGAGATGTTAACTGAAAAAAAAAAGAAAAGTTTTTGAGTGAGGCCAAAGACAAAACAACCTTCCCGTCTGTCTGACTGCGTGAGATGGTTGACCGACCCCAAGCTTCCGCGATCCCTCCTCACAAGCATATCTGATCGCCCCCCCCCACACACCAAACCCCACACCCCTTGCCCTGATCTCTGACAAATCCGGCCCCGGGGAGCTTCCCAGACACAGATACCCCTGTCTGCTGTAATTGATCACGGGTTGTCAGCTGGCAGGTAGACCAACTGTGCTCTCTGGGAAAGAAAAGGTTGAGAAGATAATAATTTAAGTGACTTTGTGGAGGTCAGGGGAGCAGGCGCAGGGGTCGCATGGGAGTTTGCATGTAGGGCGCGCTTGTTTGCTTTGCAGCGTCAGGGCCACGGAGCTGCAGCCTTTCACCCTTTCCGACGACACCAAAATAATCGAGTTGTCTTTGTGCTTCTATAGAGGACACTAAATAAAAAAAGATAAAAGAAAGGAATGCCTTTGTTCGGCGAGTCTCTTCATTCTATTCTAGTATTGACAGATATTCTTTTCCTCTCCGAGTCCTGCTATAGCCCATCATTACAAATCAGACAATTAGAAAGTAATAAAATTTTAAAACGCTGCACCTTTGGTTCACTTCAATATCTTTATAAAAGAGGCAAAAACTGATGGCAGCAGAATGTTCATTCTCCACTCTACTCGAACCCCAAATCAGTGCTATTTGATAAATTGCATACAACTGACATTAGAAGAAGAAAAAAAAAACAAAGTGGGGGAGTAGAAACGTTTATACGCCCAGAAACCGTATCCCTAAACTGCCTCGCAGGCTGGGAAAAAAAAAAAAAAAAAAACCTAGAGGGTCTGTAATGTGTAAGCAGATCCTCGCCGAGCCACGCATCTCCTTGCAGGACGCACAGGGAGCATGATGAAAGACGACTCCCAGCAGCAATCTACTGATTACAGTGAGAAGTCGCATACACCACACGCCCCACCACCACCACCACCACCACCACCACCCCCCCTAAGTCAGACACTATCAGCCTTCTTAAAACAGTCTCCTCTCTTGAAATCCAACTGCGCAAGGAGCGATACGGATACGGGTGCAAAACAACTTCTTATGCACGTCAAACTGCAGAGAGTGCCTCGAGATATATTTCTACTTAATAGACAGTTTCAGAGCCATTTCCTGAGTGAAGGGGAAAAAAATCTGCCTTCTCTTTTCAAAATCAGAAAATAGGAAAAGCACACAGGGGAACACGAAAAAAAAAAGCTTATAAACACGGTGTGGTCGAGAGAATGTTCTTGATGCAGGAATGAAGACGGATAGTCGGGGCAGCTGGAGAAAAAGCGAAAAAATAAAGAATAGTAAGGAAAGCAGGCCACGTTGTTGGGTGGGGAATCACAAAAGGAATGAAAAATGGTGGTCAGAGGAAAGATGCTGATTAGAGCAAGACTTCCCAGAAACATCTACACAGTTCCGCTGCGCTCTGGGGGCAGGCTCCTGGCCCTCGTCCCCGCCCTCCATCAGTCCCCTAATCAGAGCCTTGAGGCCTGCGGAGGCTATGATTAACAACGGCCAAGACAGTGTAAGTCCTTAATAGTTACAGCCTCGGAGTACTGTAATGCAATTACAGGAGCTGTGGAGAAACAGCTAATGTGCATGCAACTAGCTGGGGCGATATAGATCAGGTATTGAGTCAGGCTGTTTTTAATTCACTTTCCAGCACACAAACAGAGCGCATTAGTTAGATTAGATGGGGCAAGTCGGGGAGGGGAAGGGAAGAAGAGGAGGCACCCGCAGAGGGCAAGTGGATTTGTTTAACATGGCCTGTCAATTACCATCCGAAACCTTTTGCTGAATGGTTATTTATCTTTAAAGGGCAAGGAAGAAAAAAAAAGATGAGACAAAGCAAGGCCTGAATGAGATTAATAAAGGGAAAATGGCATCGACTTGCGTGATTCTCATGCAGCCCCACGCAGCACTACAACTCTAGGCAAGGCTTCTGGCTCGGGACCATCCGGATGATGTATATAGCCGGGTCGCCTTAATTCGTCCTCCTCTCACCTAATGTATTGTGATCTGGGAAGAATAGTGGGCCTTTCTGGCTAAAGCTACCCTAGGCTAATCCCAGGCCCAGCCCTGCTTACTGTAAGACTGGATCGGTGGAGAGGGAAGAAATTCATGACGTGTGATAGAGTTGGGGAAAATGACCAGTTACAGTCCATGGAATGCCTTTTCTTATCAACTCGATCCGACTGAGAGAGAGTGATACTGTAAGAATTTAAGCGGTGAAATCTAAAGCGCCTGCTGCATAAGTTAAAACGGAAATCTGCATATGGCCTACATTCCTATTTCTCTTTCAAAAAAAAAAAAAAAAAAGCATAAGGAAAACATAATCTGCACTCCAAAACCATTATTGCATAGAAGGGTCTGTTTGAATAACGAGCCACACTGCGAGTCCAAATCAATTACCGGCATTTTACTACTAAGCTGAAAAGTTTCACCTCATGGGACGTGGGAGCTCGCTGAAATCTGCAGTGTGTGGTGCTAGTTAGCAAATCATTATCAGCCGCATCTCTAGCATATCTCACCGAGAAACAGAAACAGCAATTTTGTCCCACGGTGGCTCAAGCGAAAGCTCTTTCTTTTCCTCCAGAGGCGAAGCGCGAAAGAAAATGGGGCTACTGTTTGCGCATAAAAGCGAGGACATCAACCCACACAAGTAATCTGAACAATATGGCACCGAAACACGAGTACATCGGTATACGGTTTCGGGAGCGTTATAGTCATTTGGAGATTATGAGACTGATTGTAATTTTTTCGTGAAAACCAGCGAGCACTTTGGAAAAAAAAAAAAAAGAGAAAGGGGGCACTGAGTCATGCCAAGCCTGTTAGGGCTTTTTGAGGATATAATTTCAGAATAACTGTGGAAAAAAATCTGCTTTGTCTGTAATGTCTTGGTGAGATTTCCAGGAAGATAAAAGCAAACAGAAAAAGTGACAGGAAGAGACTGAGAGAGACGAGGCGAGATGAGATGCGACATTGCCTTAGGAATTAGAACGATCGTATAACTGTGATTCATCAGTGCATAGACTTTCTATCCAATTCTCTCGTTTTTTTTTTTTTTTTTTAAAGTGCCCATGGTACGGATTGGGAGCCATGATTGGATTTTGAATGTTGATTCATTTCTTTTTGGAACAAAAAGTAATGGATTTCCACAACAGCCATTTAGCCTTTAAGATACACCACTTCTCTGCACTTAATTTAATGTAACTAAAAAGATAAAAATAAAAAACACTCTTAACTTGTTCATACATATGTGGACAGATTGACAGCAAAATGAGATCATTCCATTGTTGCAGTTTTGGGAAAAAATAAAAAGTATTGCAAACTAACAATATTTTTGTGCACATATTTTTTTTTTTGGTCACATGACTAATAAAAAGAAAACGTCAAAAAAATGTTACAATTGTTTGAGTTTAAATGCGTACATTTTTCAAAACGCTATAAATCCATCTTTTGCGGTTTTTGGCACAATTGATAAATCAATCTGCAAATATGTTTGTGGATATTTCAGTATACAATTCAGTATCAATAATATGTGGATGGAGTTTTTATGAGAAAGCAGACATGCATATTTACTACACATTTACTACCGCCGGAGTGTAAACGTCCCTTTCTTGGCTTCATCATTTTCCAAAAACCTTTTTACACATTTAAACCACTAACGGCAGCCGCTATGCAGCTCAGGAAGTTTCTTCTCTTCACTGATCATATGACACTAATGGGCTTTTGCTCGAAAATCTGCAAGCTTGGATGGCCCCAAAAATGTGGATGTTTAAAGCTTCTTAAATAAGGTTATGTAGCAGTTTACAAATGAAACGTTTTGCTACAGTTAACCTTGTTTCTCAGGGAATAATAATTCGCCAAAAAGACGCTTTATCATGTTTTGCTGTCATATACTGTATGCAGTTTATATACTGTATATACCTACAAGTTGTCTTATATCTTGCTACCACGTTTTATGTTTTGCCAAATTCCATCAGCACTGAACCTTCTGGATGTCCGATCATTTGTACGCCCTCAATGAAATAAAGCCTGCATCCTGTCCGGGGCTTCTTGAAGCAAAACAGAAGGAACAGAGTAAAAGGTCTGGGCCTTAAAATGTAAATAGTTATGCCCATATTTCACGAGTCCACGTCCCTGAAATCCAATCATTGTGGAAACAACTGCCAGAATGACAAATCATAGCGAGGCCCGCAAACAGTAGGCCCCTTGTATTCCAATCTCCCCATAAGCAGCACAAAAGAGATCAGATTTCCATACAAAATCATTTGCACATGACAAGAGGAGAGAAAAGAAACGTTACGTTTGCCACCAGTGAATACACGCTCGCTTATGCTGACTGAGCTCACGTCGTTCTGCTTTTGTTTTTCCTTTCAGTCTTAAAGGTTCTTTTGCAGCAAACAAAGCAGAGCACCAGAAACAAAGTGATCCACAATAGCTGGAGTTAATGTCTCTGAATCTGTGCTTTCTTACAGGGATTATGGGTAAGACACGAGCGCCCGTGCTATCGCTATCATCCCTTTCTTCTGTTCTTCTTCACAGCCACAGCCCTCCCTTCTACCTCGAAGCCCAAGTGGTGCTTCTTCTGGCGAGGCTTGTCAGTGCTGGCACGAGCCTGCACAATAAACCACTGAAATACCTCTGATAAAACACGACTGAAAGAGAGGAACTTTCCGCGGTTTATTGAAACAACTAACACGGCGAGATTTACAGAGGCCCTTTCTCACAAATGAGAGGCATAAGAGAGGTGTGTAGAGCCCAGATTTATGTGTTTGGCTACTAAAAGCGAGCATTCATGACTTGTAATTCAAATCTGACAACTCCCTGGTATGAAGGGCCCTACCACAGATCAAACCTGCGAATGGAGCGCACGTTTGTTGGCCTCCTTTTTTTTTCTTCTTCTTCTCGAGTCGGACAGCGGCCAAAAAGCGGCAGCCCCCTTGCTCATATGTTTCAGAGACTGTAGGTGAATCATTTGTTTCACGATGAAAGAACAGCACGGGGAATGTTTAACGCTCTGCATAATGGCATATCAGTTTACATCAGCTAGCAGACCTCATGTGTTCCACCTCACACGGTCAACTTTATGACCCCTGACTTGAAAAAACCCGCATTTCTGAAGAGAAAAAAAAAATGGAGTTAATATTAAATGGAAAGATGTGCATATGTGGCAAATAGAAAGCACTTCAGGGAGGTAGGTAGTGAGCTATTGCACACATGATTGCAGATGGTTGCTTGCTATTCTGAGTCTGTAAAAAGGAAGAAAAGGAAAAAAAAAAAAGAAGCTCGCTATCTGTCCCCATCCAGCCGCTGCAGACTGCTGAGTCTCAACTTTACACAGGGCTCAACATATCCATTAGATTAGTACTTTAGTACAGGATTTATTATTTATCCACTTTCCGTTATGTTTGGAGGTCCTTGTGTGGGTTGGTAAACTACTGCTGCTTAGAAAGAGATCTGCTCGTCGTATTCTTCTGGATTCTTCTCCTACTACTAATTTCCTTCAAGCCGTAATCACAGGACGGGGACGGTGTTCTTCCAGCCGGGCTTGGATTTAATGCTAGCAGGGAAGGTCAGAATTAACAGCGTCCCAGTCGCTGTAAACTGTCCTCGTTACCCACGGTCGTGATTAACAGTGGTTAACTCTCTCAATGAAGGCTTTGCCTCGGCCAGCTTGTCATTTGCACTCACTCCCCTGGTCCCTTTACGGGCAGCATGCAAACGCAGGACTGAAGTGATAAGCACATCTCCCCGGTACAACTTGTGGTAGGTCATGCAGAAAGCCTTCATCAGGGAAACGCAATAGCCAGTGTGCCACTGTCGCCCAGGCACGTGTAAAATTAGCCGCAGCGAGCATGGCCCAGTTAAGCACTTCCCGGCTCCTCGAGCCCTGGAGACCGAAACGTGGAGCCGTGGCTGTGCTCGAATGTGCTGAGTGCAAGGCTTAGCGAACATGCAGCGAACATCACAAGCAGGAAACACAAACACACAAAAATGCCACCGCAGCAAAGATAATGCCTGGTTTGAAAAAAGAAAGGGCAGCGTTTCAGGCCCGGGATGAGCATATGTGTGGAGAGAAAAAAAATCAGGGGATTTCAGCAAAACGTTAAAAAAAAAGCAAATTAGGGAGTTGGAGTGTAAAAGCAGAAACGTAAACACATGGCTCTCCAGACTCCCGTTTAGACTTTCCATCTAGAAAATGTAGTGACGGCAGGAACGTGAGGCGGCGACGATGTGAGAAAACATGAATTAAGGATAAAAGAACTGCGGCGTGCATCCTCTTCACTAGCTTTTTCACATCTTCCCTGTACAAAATTGATCACACAATGTGCCTCTAATTTAGCACTTCATTTAACAGACAGGGGGGGAAAAAAAGAATCATTTACATTTTGACACACGTTTAGTGAAGTCGTCTGCTAATGGCCTGCACAGCAGTTTAAAGATCTGTTTCTGTACATAAACCAAGAACGAGATTTATGAAGGGAATTATAAAAATCGATCCTGGAATATTTGAGCTCCTTTATCTGGCTGGATTTGTCAGCCCCATTCTGGCGGAAATGGGCATAAGGACGTGACAGCAGTGCTTTATCTCTGGCTGAGAAGTGATACAGTCCAGATGCAGAGCCTTTAGATTAGAGGAAGAAGCCCAAGCAGACCCTCAGTGTAACCTTCGTGACATGCACGCACACGTCTCACGGGAGGCCTGTTAAACATTAGAGCCTTTCTCCTCATTTACCTCGCCCCAAAACTTAACCGAGCATTTCCCCCCAAACGGCTTTGACATTCCCCATAAAGCACCTGCTGGCAGTAATAAGAGCCCTGAGGTTCTGCGCCGTACACGGACTACAATCAGGCCAAACAGGCCCACCCCCTGAAGGCAGGGTTGCTCTAATTACACAACATTATCCCACAGAGCCTGGCCTGTAGCATGAAAAAAAAAAACCCACCCCGACTCACAATCGCCGTTCTACAGCTCTGACCTTAGGGTCCAGCCCGTAGGGGCACCAACATTGTCCTCTTATCATCACAGACCTGTATGATGTCCTTAATGGAAAGCAGGACTTAAACGAGCTGTGTGTGCGTCGGGGGGGAAAAAACCTCAAAGTAGTGGAACAAATGTATGTTCTTTATTTAAGCCCCATAAAAACAGGAAAGCGCAAACATTTATCTGTGCTATGCTTTCATCTTCCGTCAGCAGGGCTGAAGAATAACAGAGACGGGGGGCTGGTGAAGGGAACACACACTGATAAACTGGAGATAGGAAACTTCTCGGGTGTCCAATTGCCCCACGGGGGGAGATCGTTTGAATTTTACCCTGCCTTCCCGGAAGGTGAACAACAGCAGTGTCTATTTGTTACAGAAGCCTTTCAACAGGGGATGTTAACATCGCTAGCGTTTAAGCTACATGACAAGCCATTCAGCCAAGTTATAACAATGCTAAAAATGATAACCATGCTAAATTTGACTCATAATCACACACATCTCACATCACATACTTTCAACCGACTCAATAGTCAAGTGTGCCTCAGCTCTCCTGTTTCTCTTTCTAATGAGTTTGAAGGCTCTGGTACTAGCATGGTAGCGCTTTAAGCTGCTTATAAACAAAGTTATAACACAAAATATAAAAACTCACTGTTTGGTTTATAAGAATAGTCCTGTGTACCTTTCCTGTCCTTTTTTTTTCCCCTTTACAATTAGGTGTTCAGCTTCAGACTGTGGTATTAGCATGCTAGCAACATTAGAATTCTAAGCTACATGATTAGCCATTCAGCTGCTTGAAAGTAAAGTTATACGCTGAACACTGTAAACACACAAAATCCAACTGATGGTCATTTATGAGGTTAGTACAACAGTGGCTTACCTGTCTTATATTTCTCAGTAATGAGGTCTTATGAGAGTTAAGTTCTAGTATTAGCATGTTAGCATCATGAGCATTGTGAGCAATTTAGAAGATAACGAGAAGTTTAAGTTGAATATTTTTTAGTTCAGATTTTCACATTATATTTTCATTTTAAAAAAACAGCGCTGACGTGATATAAGTGGATTTTAATTAGCCGGAGTCATTTTAAGACAAATCCAAATCTTAATCTCCTTTTTTGGATTTCTCATTTCTCTGGTGTTAGCAAAATTTTGTGAACACCTTAAAAAATTGTCTGCCTTACAGAAATACAGGAAGACGTGTACGTGGGTTTCAACTTTTACTGAAAGAATATCACTGATTACATGAAAGCTGATCAGATTATTTTTAGCTTTAACCTTTTAACTATTTATAAAATCTCTTTTCCCATCAACAACGGGTCTTTGAACTAATATAGAACAAAACAAAACGCTTTTTCCCCCAAATAATTTGCATCTAAAAATATATATATTATAAAAATGTAAAAATGTCTTAATCATCTCTTCATTGGTTCTGTTCATTTGAAACTTGGTAGAAATGTACTGGCAGAATTTAACTGGTACAGCTGGACAAATTGAATAAAACAAATCATAAATTAAATCATATAATCATCATATCACATTATAGCAGATTCAGTGATAGCGTCAAATAACAAATCACTGAATCTAAATCATCTCATGTGGAAGTCTGAGGTTTACGCCACTAATCATTATGCAACATGAAGCCAGATAATAAGGTTCAATTTGGCCAGCACTCAAGTGCAACTCATTAGTTAAAAAGGAAATAGTAATAGTCTATACTAAGAGGCTTTGCACTGAATAAATATACTGATCTAAATTAAATCGACACCCAGCCATCCAGTTGAAGGGCACGTCAGGTGTCTGCGAAAAACAGTCTAGTGAGCCGTGTTATTTCTGTGCATTAAGCGGGTTTGGGACAGTTCAGTGAGGTAGGCTGGAGAACAAATTGCTTTTAACACCACTCTGTGCCACTCAGTGATGCAATCCCTGTAGACATCTCCAAAGACCGTGTAGCCAGAGTGCCATCGGAGGATGCGAAGGAGAGAATAAAAGCGCAGCACTTGTTTTAGTGGCACTTCAGGCTTCAACAAAGCAATATGCAGCACACTCTTAACCCAGTTCGCCCCGCATCTTATTAGCAATCAGTCCGCAATAAAAATGTACAGGACATGCAGGTCAAGCTTTTTGCTTGGTTTTTCACTAGAGGGGGGTCAAGCAGTAGCAAAAAAAAAAAAAAAAAAACATGTCTGGACGATGTGACAACAATATAATCAAAGTCACGGTATTAAAAATAATTTTTATGATATGCGATATGTAGAGCATCACCATACACTTCATTATTATAATTTTTTTATACAAAAAAAATATTTTGTGTCTACAAAATGATTTAAAAAAATCTGATTTATGTAAAAATCTGATTTGAAGTAAATTAAAACATTTAAAAATAAAAAGAAGTACAAAATTGTTGTAAATAATTATTTATACTTAAATGTTTCTTTAAAAAAATTATATAATATAATATTTAATAAAAATAAACTAATCAAGAGATGCATGATATCTCAGAAAAGCGTACTGTGACATACTGACATTATAGCATCATCACCAACTCCTGCATGTACTCATTCTCACGGTCTGTCCCTAAAAATAAATGGCGAGGATGTGTTTTATACACAGTGTAGAATTTTTGTGGTCACATTCTAGCGGGAGAAAAAAAAATGTCAAGTGAATGACCGGGTCTGTCTTCAAAACAGGAACCATGTCAGTCTTCTCTTTGGCCCCCAGAAAAGAGGCCTCTTAAGTGGTAATACCTCTCACATCTCTCTCCACTTCCTGGTCACAATTACCCTCTTCACGCAGAGTAAAGACCATCAATTACCTTCCTCTGATCCATGCCTGTAATTGGGCACTGAGGATCCTCGGTGAAGCTCAGGATCCTGCGTAAGCGAACAGCAACAAAGAGCCGTATGGGTTTTCATTTCACAGAGAGAGGCATTCAGGCTGTGATTTTTCTGTGCAATCATCACACAGGTGCGAAACACACACACACACAGGGCTGTTTCATGTAGCATCCTCAAAAAAAAAAAAAAAAAACCTAGAGGTTGTACTTTGGTGTATATGAATGAAGATAGAGGAGTCATTACAGGGAGAGGAATTGGCAGTGTTGACAGACAGGTCAGTTACTTCTGCACTGGAATTCGCATGAAGTGTTGGTACTTGTGCCGGCCTCCGCTAATGGACTGCTAATAGAACTGAAGGCTTGCACTTTGATGCCTTCCCTGTAGTTACGGCAGTGACAGTGGGTGATTAATTGCACTCAGTCCTTCTCTCTCTCAGCTCCAATTTTTTTTTCTTTCCGCAACAAAGACCCGAGTAAAAGGAGACGGCTTTCGTTACGTTCTCCTCTGCCTGGGTAACCTACTGTACCTGCACAGCTGGACGGCGAAACAGCTAGTTTCGGGTAATACTCAAATCCTCATGTGATGTCAGGACAGAGAGTTGCAAACTCAGCAAGCTACTTTTTCGCAGTAATTATCACCAAAAAAAAAAAAAAAACATCTCCTCAGCATGGGAACAAGCAGGCCACACTTACACTCACACTCGCAGAGGGAGGCAGAGCTAGAGAGGAGACTGAGCTCTGGAATTTCTGGTGACGGCATTTCCTTCTTTGCGCCACCCGTGGCCTCCCAACCCTGAGAATAAAAATGGTCCTACATCATGTCATCCGTCGGGAATTACCTACGCTAGGTCGTTGCGTGATAGTCTTCTGCGCGTACAATGCCGGCTTTGTGCGACGGCTGTAACCTTAGCAGTGCCCTACAGACGGCAACGTTTTTTGCAACGAGGGAAATACTCGGAGTAATAACGTGATAGCAATAACATTCGTGCTTACTCGGATGTTCATACACTTAGCGAGTGTTAGACTGCGTGCGTGGCCTTGTGGCGGCAATATTTTCATTGCAATCAGGCTCCGTAAACAAAAGTTCAAAGGGCAAATCTCAAATAAAATATGAAAAGAAAAAAGGAGCGGAAAAAGTGAACTCATGCCACGACCGACTCGGCAGGCTCTGTGGCTTTCGGTTCGGGTTTGACTTTCTGCGGTCATTATGCGCCCCGAGGACGTACAAGGAGCCCTTGTCTGGAACGTTACACGCGCAGCTTTCCCCGATGCTTCCTGAAGGTTTTATAACACTCTTCGATGAATAATGAAAGGAAGAAGCTAACCAGAAGGCACGGCTTAAGCACAGAGTCAGAGAGGGCCCGAATACGTTTTACAAGGAGCGTTTACACACATTTGGCGTCTTCAGATTTCACGGAGGATCTACATATTCAAACAGACAGCCGGGCTACTTTAGACCCCAAATCCTTATGCCATTCCATCTGGGTGCGAGAGCAACCATCGAGCATTTCCATGAAGGATTCTCAGAGATTGGTGAAATTCTCCAGAAAGTCGGTTCACTCCGTCTGACTCCCTCTGACTTGCCGTTCATTCAAATTCAGACATTTTTCAGCCTGACACATCAGTTATTTTGCTATAGTTTTAGATCCACCCTGGTTTATTATCTCTCCCTCTATTTTTCCTCTCTCTTTCTTTCTTTCTTTCCCTCCATGGCGAGCTGAAACCCCGGTGTCAGGAGAGCACTGAGACAATCTGGGATTGAGCACTTCAATTTCTGAGCCACCGTAAACTGGATTTGGGATACTTGATTAAAACAAGTGGATAGTGAGTGGAAAATTAGAGGGGTGATGGAAAAGCTGAGGAGCAGAGCAGGAGGGGAGAAAGATGAGCAAAAAGAACCTTTACAGTTAGGAGACCAGTAGAACTCCCTGTGCTGTACAGACGTCATGAGCGATTTTTTTATTTGACAACAGGGAAAAAAAAAAAAAAAGAATAAAACGCCCAGTCCATTAATTAGGTGCAAACAATGTTTTCAGTGAATATTGACTTCTTAATGGACACGAAGCAACCTGGTTCATGTTTCCTTTGTAGTCGATGCCACTGGGTCTGGAATGGAAGGATTATGTCATCCTGCAGTGTCCTTCAGAAACCGGAGCTGGGTAGCCTCCTTCCCTTCCCACGTTAAGCATTAACCATGCGAACCTTCTGGAATTGGCTCGGTTTTCCTCGCGGAAATTATCTCTCCTAGTGATGGCCTTGGCTCGGTGGTTATTCATTTTCATATTAAATTTTCAACACATTGTTGTTGTTTTTTTTTTCAAGAATGAAATGAAATTCAACGACAACAACAAGAGCATTGTGTAAACCTTGCCCCCCCCGCCACCCCACTTCGTTGTCCTGGATTTGGTCGACCATAATTACATTCCCTTTGTGATCGTCATAACTACCAGATCAGCAAAAAGTCAGCCACCTGCGCTGAGCTAAAAAAAAAAAGAAAGAAAAACGAAAGAAAAACACATACACACTAGGCCTATGTGAAAGTTCCACTCTGGGACAGTTTAAGCCTCTTCCAAACATTTGCCAGAGTAGAGCTTAAGCAAACTGACTTTTAATGGAAGGAGAGGGTCTTTACGTTATCTCTTCCACATCAACGAGATGACTGAGACTGTTTACCCAGATAAGAATCGACTCCGTCCCCTTAAACCTTGAGGCCCCTGCAGCGTCTGCTTTAAATGGCAAAGAATGAAGACGTGACGGTTTCGTGTCTTAACGTGACATCTGGAACATACCAGGCAGAGAAACGTGACTCTGGAGCATCACGAGAAGCACAAAGAGACCAAATGCAAAACCCTGTCAAGCATTATAGGCAAGATTATTTGAAAGTTAACAAACACAAGCACAGACATTCGAGGGATGCACCATCCTATCCAGCTTTAAAACAAAACAACAACAAAAAGCTGGTTTAACTCTGAATTATTGATGAGAACAGGTAGAGAATACGCCAAGTGAGCGAACACAACGTTGCCTGAGACCTGAATATGAATTTCTGATCCTTTAGGCGTAATTCCTATAAATCAAATACATTCAGACCCAAATATCTGGCAGTTTGATGAAGGAAGTGTAGGAAGCAATTGTTGTCTGTAGCAATCCGTTAAGAGTCTCAATGTAATCCAAATACTCTAGCACATCTGTCTCAATAATGAGACGTTCAAGGACCGTACACTTAAAGGTTCAACCCGAGACCTGAAATCAACAAGAAATGCTAGACACAATGTACGTAAACACTTATTCCAGAGCAGCATGAGTGTGTGTGTGTGTGTGTGTGTGTGTGTGTGTGTGTGTGTGTGTGTGTGTGTGTGTGTGTGTGTGTGTATGTGTGTGTGTGTGTGTGTGTGTGTGTGTGCCAACAAAGCCTTGTGTGATCCTAAATTTAATACACATCACTTAAAACATGTTAAATGTTACATTAACTCAATTAACTGTTCAGGTAGTACATTTTACGCTTCACAGCTCAAATACAGAACGTATAATATAAAAATCATTAAGTCTGAGTAGCATACGAATTGAGGTTAATGACTCTGAAGTCATTACACTCCACCTATCAGTACTATTTATCTCTCGCTCTCTCTCTCTTTCTCCCTCTCTCTCTCTCACACACACACACACATTAATGCTTTATTCGAAAGTTTTACCGTGAATAATAAAAAAAGGCAAACACAAGACATGAATGAGGTTTTGAGCTGTACCGAAATGATGTGTGTCCACTGTATACATGAGCAAAATCAGAACAATAGGAAGAGATGTGAGGAGCGCAAGTGGGGTCATTCTGATGACAAATAGGTTAAAAGATCAAAAGCAAGAATAATAATAATAATAACACTAATCAAGTTGCAGAATCAAAAGCAATAAAAACAAAACTACTACTACTAGTCTCGCATGGATGGTTTTTTAAAGAATGTCTTTAGTTTTTGCAGAACAGCCCAGAAAATTTCCCCAACAGAAAAAAACTGCTCTTTATTTTATTTTACTGTATTTATGTTTTTCAAAAAATAATAATAATAATAATTTATTAATAATTATAAAAAAGTTATTAAAATTTTAAATAAAAACGTATTAATAATAATTATATAGATAGATAGATAGATAGATAGATAGATAGATAGATAGATAGATAGATACACACACACACCCACGTACTCTATCTATCTATCTATCTATCTATCTATCTATCTATAAAGATATATAGATAGATATGCATGTATATATAAACAAGCACATGCGTTATGGCAAAAAAAAAACAATAACATCAAAAGTCAATTCAAATAAAATCTAATCAGATCAAGAGCACGCCTTCCTTCAACTGTCAACCGTTCACTTGTCGTACTTAATGTATAGTCGGTATGTTTTTTTTTTTGTTTGTTTTGTTTTTGGCCCCAATACCCCTCCATCAGTTGGCATTAGTGAAGTTTGCCCCCCGCGCCTCGCCAGGCTCCATCAGCGCTTTAACGCTTTACGCACAACCGCGCGTCATCCCGCACGCGCCTCTCCGCGTTCAGAAGCAAAAACCGAAAAATCTCTCTCTCTCTCTCTCTCTCTCTCTCGCTTTCTTACCTTGAGCTCTGGTGCTACCGATGAAGGCGACGAGGAGAAAAATCGTTCGAACGACGTGCACTAAGAATCCCGTACACCGTCTGTCCCCTTTCGCAGTCTTTGCGCTAGTTTTCCCCATGACAGCAGCGGGAGAGACCGCGCCGGCGGAGACGCGTCAGAGCCGGGTTCGATAGAGGAGTCGCGCTGCGCGTCAGGTTCAAACCCAAAACTTTACACCGCAATGCAAAAAAAAAAATGGAATAAATATTCGACGAGGTGATGGTGAACGGTTTGCAAACCAAAACCCAAAAGTTCTTGCTTTTTGTTGTTGTTTTTTTTAATATATATATAAAACACTCTTGCTAGGAGGCTCCTTTACGCCGCAGCGCGAGACATATAAACCGCTTCAGTGTGAATATCCTCCGCGCGCTCGTCTGCGTTGATTATAATTCTTCTTTTTTCTCTCTCTCTCTCTCTCGATGAAAAGAATCAGCCGTCCAGCGCCGTGATCATGTTCAGTATGAGCAGCAGCACCGCTGAAGGTGAGACACTGAAGTTCTGCTCCTCATCCGGTTTGTCGCACGAGCTCCCTGCACCTCCGAGTCAAGCGCGCGCGCCTCGCGTTCTGAACCGAGTGCCTGAGCAGGAGAGCAGCGCGCGCGCCTCTCCGCCAGCGCCATGCCGCTTCCACCAATCCAAAACACGCACACACACACACACACACACTATATAGGCGAGAAGAAAACCCGATGCGGACATCATCATAACGGAACGGATGATCAGCCCTCACACAAGCTGCTTAATTCCATGTGGATAAATATAATAATAATAAATCAGGATTTAAAATCAATCAGCAATCTCTTTTTTTTTCAATTCATTCTGCGTTGAAGGTTTTTTTTCTAATTCCTTAAATTTACTGACTAGTTAAAACAGGCCAGTTCGCAGGTCGAAGTTCCTGTATATCAGAGCAGTGTGTTGTTTTCAGGAGTAGGGTGCCAATATTTTTTTTACCAAAATTGCTTCATTCATTTATTCATTCATTCATGTCAGTGCATGCCAAGCTTTGTCCTGGAATGCAGGTTGTGAAGGAGAGGACACAAACACCGACACACACATATGATACAGGATGCTCACACACTTGTACAATTTCAAGGAGGTGGCATACCAGGGTTTTTTTTTTTTTTTTGGGATACATTGGAGGAAACCAGGCGGCACAGTGGCTTATTGGTTAACACTTTCGCCTGACACCTCCAGGGTCCAGGTTTGATTTTCGATGCATGGAGTCTGCATGTTCTCCCCGTACTTGGAAAGTTTCCTCCTGGTACTCCGGTTTCCTCACACAGTCCGAATACACACACTCTCACTCACTCACTATCTATACCGCCTTCTCCTGTATTCAGGGTTGCTGGGTGCCTGGGGCCTATCCCAGACACAAGGCGGGGTACACCCTGGACAGGGTGCCAATCCATTGCAGGGCACACACACATACCCACAGTTGGAATGCCAATTAACCTAACCTACATGTCTTTTGACTGTGGGAGGAAACCGGAGTACCCGGAGGAAACCCACCAAGCACAGGGAGAACATGCAAACTTCATGCATCAAAAATCAAACCTAGACCCCTAAGCCACTGTGCCGCCTGGTTTCCTCCAATGTATCAACAACAAAAAAAACCCTGGTATGCCACCTCCTTGAAATTGTGTACAAGTGTGTGAGCATCCTGTAGCATATGTGTGTGTCTGTGTTTGTGACCTCTCCTTCACAACCAGCATTCCAGGGACAAAGCTTGGCATGCACTGAAATGCCTGAATGAATAAATGAATGAAGCAATCTGGTGAAAATATTGGCACCCTCCTCCTGAAAACGGGAGCAAGAATCGAACCTGAATTATAACCAGAATTTAGGCGAAATGCATTTTCCCAAAGGAAATAATGTAAATACAGATAATCCGTTCCAGCCACCCAGAAATATTACCAATTTTACCAATTTCATATCCATCCATCTAGGACCCTCTGTAGTCCAAGTGGGGACCATGAAGGCTAATGGTGACCATTGTGTTTATTTCCATTTTCTCAACTGTGGCATGACGCCCGGTCAACATACACACACTCATTCACACACTATGGGAAATTTGGGACAACACCTAATCTGCATGTGAGAGAAAACCGGAGTACCCGGAGGAAACTCCACTGCCCCTGTAGTGTGCTGTTTCAGGTGCAAATATTTTCACTAAATTTATTCATTCATTCATTTGTTTGTTGGTGTCAGTGAATGCGAGCTTTGTCCCTGGGGAGGTTGGTTGTGAAGGAGAGGACACACGCACACACATATGGTACAGGATGCTCACACACACTCGTACACAATTTTGAGGAGGTAGCATATCTGTAATAAATATATATATAT
>QMIH01000002.1:241437-261108 GCA_003987875.1 Clarias batrachus | reverse complement strand
CCAGGTGACACGGTGGTCAGGGTTCAGAACAGAAGACTTAGCACTTATAATTTTTTTATCATTTCATTACATTTATACATACATACTATTATACTATTACTACTACTGTGTCACAACTAAACTAAAGTTTTCAAACTGAAGGATGTATAATGACACACACACACACACACACACTGTTTGCCTTGATTAGCTATTATAAAGTGAAGTTGGATTGCCTCAACAGTTAGAAAGCAGAGAAACGATTTGTTTACATCATTATTAAACCTTTTTCCCATAGATTTACTAGACAGATGTTAAAGTCTAGCAGTCCCACTACACATCTGCATCCTGCTTCCAACAACTGTTTACTTGACCAAATTTCTCCAGAGCGTTAGACAAAAAACGCACAGCCACATAAAGACAGCGCGGAGACGATGATCATGTTAATATTTCACTTATAATCCACATCTGGATCACTAAGCAGGCTGGATGAAGCGAGACTCTCAGGAATCTAATCACCAAAGCCCCTTTTTAAGTGCATTTGCACTTCTTATCGTTGTTCTCCTGATATTCCTTCAGCCCTGCTAACTGAGGAAAACGTGCTCTGGGGTCACGGGGCAAAATCGATAATTATGGCAGGAAGAGAAGCACAAGCCTAGATAACCTGAGCATGCAGATTTTTGGCCCCGTGGCCTTGGTGCCTGTTGTCTGAAGCCGTGATAAGAGGAGGTGTATCTTGCAATATGGCCTCATCAATCGTCGCTATCTTGGGGGCAGGTTACATTTTTATGGTTCAATAAGGGGGGAAACTGCTGCATTGCATAACTAAACATACATATTCCATCTGCTCATGGGTAAACAGTAGTGGTGTATCTATGAAACACTCAAAAAACCTGTTTTATCTATTGTTTTAAAATCTCGAATATATATATTTTTTCTCATTAAAATGCAGTAACTTAATAATTTACAATGCTGATCACACAGTTTATGAGGACAAATAAATCAGTGAATGCACATAATCGTACTTTTTTTCCATAAGCTTTAGGACATAAGACTTTTCCTTGATTTCCTGAAAAGCTTTCGCTTGCCACAGATTCCCAGAGGACCCTCTGCCCTGCACATTTAGTGTTTTCGCAGCTTCGAACACAGCTGACTTAATTAATCAGCAAATTAACAGCCTTTTATGAACCAAAGCAAGTGTGATAGAGAAGGGAAAACACTAAAACATACAGGACAGGGGGTCCATCCTGTGACTTACACTAGTGGAATTTATTTTTATCGTTATTATAATTTTTTTGGTAGTGCTTTAGATAGTCGTGGGTTCTTTAATGAATTCAGGGGTTCCTCAGTGGTTCTTAGGATGGAAGCAACATGGTACTGTTGGACATGGGGTGTGAACAGCTACGCTTTATGAAAGAAGAGTTTCTTGGTGGCCGTTTGATTGGTTATGGGTTCCTTGATGGATCTTCAGAACTGTGAGTCGACCTGTGGGGTTGTGTGATGAGGAAGAAGAATCCCATATAGCAACGTGGAATTATTTTCTTCACATACTGTATACTAGCATGTTTGGAAGCTGAAATCAGGGAGCAGGATTAGCCATGATATGGTGCTCCTCGAGCAGTGAGGGTGTTGAAGGACCCAATAGTGACAGCTTGGCGGAACTAGGGCTTAAACCCTTGACCTTCTGATCACTACCCCAGAGCATTAAGAGCTACCAACGCCCAGAGTTTTAGAAAAACGGTTTCCTCCAGACTGTTAAGGGTTTCTCAGTGGATCTTCAGATGGGTTCAGAAGGGTTCTTCATTTCATATTGGGATAGACTAAGAGAAAGAAAGCCACATGCTAATGCTAACAAAAAGAAAGAAAGAAAAGGGCTTTCTTGATGAATCTCTGCATTTTCAATGGTTCCCCAGTTGATCTTGGTATTTTAATGGTTTGACAGAATGGGAGCCAAATACTTATTCTAACACAACTTTTAAGTTACACATAAAGTGATGAATCCTTGCATAGTTATGGGTTCCTCAATAGATCATTGGATGTTTAAGGGTTCCGTTGTGTATCTTATCATGGTTAATGCGTATTCAATAGATGTATGGATCTATGGATCTATGGTTAATGGCGTTTAGTTTGGTCTAATAGATTGTTAATACTAAGAAACGTTTACACTTACACTACACTTTTTACAGCTACACTTTTAGAAGAAAAAAGTTTCTCAATGGATCTTTCTTTGCATGGTTAAATGTTCCTCAACGGACCATTGAATAGTCTGCCTGAATCTAAGCCACATTTTAATGCTAACAAATCATTGTTTGTACTGTTACACTTGTAGAGAATGGGTTCCTTAATAGATCTTTAGATAGATAAAGTTTCCTTAATGGATCTTTGGATGGGATCCACATGCTAATGCTAGCACAACTTTGAGGCACATTTTTGAAAATGCATTCATCAATGTGTCTTTGGTTTGTTAAGTGTTATATAGGCTAAGAGATTCTGCTTGAAATGTTTTCTGGGATGGCTTTGGCTGTAAGGGTCTACATTCTGCAGTCGATCAAATCTTGTAAAGTAAATTATAAATTAAAGATTTGATACAAACTCAGAATCAAATGCCTTAAAACAATTTGAATGTATATCTCATCCTGCATTTAACTGTTATATGATGGCCTTGGGGTAGTAAACCATGTTAACTAAAAGCCAGAGGTAAACATGGTTGTACTATGATGGCCTGACCTTGACCAAGTAAAAAAAAATCCATTCATTATCTAAACTGCTTATCCACTAGTTGGCGTACACCCTGGATGAGGTTCCAACCCAGGGCACCTGCACAAACACTCACACACTGGCAACTTGGAAGTGTCATATAACATCTAGGCATTTGGCAGACGCCCTTATCCAGAGCGACTTACATTTTTATCTCATTATACATCTGAGCAGTTGGGGTTAAGGGCCTTGCTCAAGGGCCCAACAGGGACAACTTGGTGGTAGTGGGACTTGAACCTGGGACCTTCCGAACCGTAGTCCAATGCCTTAACCACTGAGCTACCCCTGACCCTGAATCCTACAGTATCATGCATATCTTTGGACTGTGGGAGGAAACCGGGGTACCCAGAGTAACTGGATCTCTTATGATGCAACTCCATGCATTATAAGAGACCAGTCGAACCCCCCAACGCTGGAGGTTCGAGTCAATAGTGCTAACCACTATACGTTCTTTAAAAAAAAAATGGTTTCCTAATTTGCTAAGACACCAGCACTAGACTGTTGTGAGTGTGAAAGATGAGTGTACAACAGGTCTGGTATTTGAACCGACAGCCTTCACTAGTGAGCTACACGGTCCAGGAGTGTGTTCATAACACATGCCGTTCTCTCTCTTTTGTTGAACCCTGTCCTGAACAAAAAAGGCCTTGTCCTACTTCAGCAATTCCTGATGGATAGCTTTAATGTCTGGCAGACCTATCAAATACGCAAAAATCAAAAGCCATAAAATCAAAGCCACGACTTGCTCTTGTATTATGTATAACTCACGACATGACACTCTTTGATGCTGGACATGTTCACAGATAAGTTCTCCTGCCAGCCTTTCTACATATTAGCCACTGGAGCTCTGCCATGCCCTCAGATCAGAGATCCTCCTTCTTACTGTGTGACTATTAACATAGCACTTCCTTTAATCTTTATAAGTGACAACTCCAAAAGCACATTTACACACAAGGCGGGTGTTATCATGGGTGGTCTGCTTGTATAATGCTAGACGTGGCACTCAGAGCGCGGAATACATCGGGTTTCTCAGCGGTGGTTTCCATGGTTATGCCATGATACGGCCAAGCTATTCCTTTTAATTAAAACTTCAGGAGTGTGCATATGGGATGTTTGAACTTTTAAAAATGCAGTTTATTTCACATTCTGCTGTAAAATCTCGCAGGGAACTTGCCTAATAAGCGTCGTCTTGAGTCATGGACTGTAGGTTGCCTTCTGTTCATACAGTTAAAAAAGAAATTTGTACAAACAAAAAAAAAAAAAAGAGGGAAATGAGGAGGTCTCCTAAGTAAATTTCATTGTACTGTTAAATACATATGGCTTGCCATTATCTAAGCATATGTATTTAATATGTATTTATGTAGCCCAAAACAAGATTCTTTACTTTCAAAAGATAAATAACAATATATCCTCTGTAATATATAATGTAAGAAATGATACAATTACTCCACAGCACTTTGCCAATCATTCCAACATTTAATAATTGAATGACATTTTTAAAAATACATTATATTCATTTATAGTAATAAACAGCGTTCAAGCCAAACCGGGACTTGTAATCAAAATTTTTGTGAATGAAGACGTAAAACAGAATACTTCAAGCACAGTATGGTGATGAGACACTTTTTAATGTCGCAAACATTTTTTATTGATCTTTGAAAATCGATGAATAACTTGTCCCAGCTGTCTGTAGGAACTGTACACGCAATCATTCACCAACACCAATTGCACATTACAGGAACTCTGTAATAGGTGTTCCCCGTACAGTCCTGACCTCACTCCATGCCGTTTCCACATGCTCGGGCCATTTAAGGAGTTCCTGGGAGGCCAGCGTTTCAGCCGTGAAGTCTGGTCATGGCTCACATGGGTCACACTGAGAAATCGTTCTACCTTGATGGTATCCAAGCACTAGTGAAACACTGAGATAAGTGCATTAGTGTAGCAGGGAAATATATCGAGAAATAAAGGTAGATTTTACTCTTATAAATGTTCTGTACAATTAAAATTTATGCCTCTTGTTACTCAGCTCATAGTGGCATTAAAGAGTTGTTTCCACAAATGCTTCTTTTTCCCCACTCTTTCGAATAATTGGACAAGTTTGTTGTGTTATAAAACAGCTACTTAATCCTAAAGGCTTTGCAATGGTGAAAGTTTACAATTTTATTTCTGACAGATTGAAAATGCTGACACTGGAGACGTCGTCCCTCGACCTACCAATCCATCTATTGTCTATACCACTTGTACTGGTTCATGATGAGCCTGGAGCCTGTCCCAGGGAACTCCGGGCAAAAAGTAGGGTACACCCACTCACTCTAACACACACTCACATACTACTGCCAATTTGTAAATGCCATTTTCCACATGACACAGACAGGAGACGGGATTCATACCCTCAACCCTGGAGGTGGGAGGTGAGAGCGCTAACCAGTACGCCACTGTGCCAACCTGACTGCTTCCAAAAAATGAAAAATAAATAAATAAATAAACAGAAGTTATAACGAAAAAGAAAAGCAAAATAATAATCATGAAGTTTTTTAAACGCATCATTAAATACATACAGTAAGTTATCATGTTACTTACAAAAACAAATTTGTCTTTTTGTATCTCCACTACTGTAGTTACAAAACCTTTTGTCGGTTCCTGTACACACTTGCATAATGCACCCGATTAAAACTCGAGTGTTTAAACTAGGAGTAAAGGTGCACAAAACCCGAGACAAAGCTGATACCCGTCCTTTGAGAATAGCTGTGTCTCTCCTGTTTCCCCAGTCTCACGCCGTTCACGCCTTGTGAGCATTGTTTCCTCCGCTGTGTCGTTTGTCCACACTTGTTCTTTGTAATTTCTCATCTTGTTAAGTCTTGTTAGGGTGAGAACCTTTGCGTCTGTTAATAGTTGTTGTTGTTTTACATTGCTCATGAGTTACGTTCCTATAGCCGTGTACTCTTCGTTGCACGTTTTTAACCCCACCATTTAACATGCGATACCATCTGACCTGATTCGGAATCAATGCGAACAACAGTGTGTCCTAGGCAACTGACACAATAGTGTTAGAAAAGAATCCATGAAGTGATGGAAGCTGTCACAACTGCTTAGACCTTCATTATAACACACATTCACTGTGTTTATATATATAAATATATGAATCATAACTTTTCCATTTCCAGCAGCACAGCTTCTTGAAAGAGGTTGAATTTTGAAATATTACCAAGGCAACAAGTTATAACTGATCTTAAAGAATAAAGCACTAAAGTTACTGTTACGACTTTATTATGTCGTGCTTTATATTCACTCTGTGTGCTTTTTGTTCACATCACCTACAGCGGGCACCTGTTCGGAGTTCAGCCTATAATTTGTTTGTATATTTGTACCCTCCTATTGCTTTCTCATTGCGTTTTGCTTTTGTTGATTGTTTTGTGCGCTGCTGAGACTTATTTCCAACTTTATACTGTATGTATTTCAGTTTTCTGAGTTCTGTGTTGCTGGTCCACGCTTGCTGTATTTCATGTTTCATTGTACTTTTGCTTTATATCAGTACATGCCCTCCCTGATGCAACCCACTTGTGCCTGGTATTATAAGTACACTGACTGGTGCAAATCTAGCGACTGCTATGCTATGGTGCATTGGCAGGGAACCGCGGGTGAAAGTAGGCTGGTACAGACCGGAGTACTAGAAAGAGCGGAGAGCAGCTGCCTGCCAAAACCAGTCATGGTAGCACTTACAGCAAGAAGGTGCTACTAATGCTAATGTTATGTCATCTTCAACTACACTTTCTAAATCATTCTGAATTGCTTCTGAACCACATTTTGAACTTTCATCACTGCTACTTTCATCAATGTGAGCGAGAGGTGCCACCAACGCGTCCACAGGTTCTTTATTCACCTTTATTCACTGTGAAACTAAATTCACTGTGTATATATATATATTATATAATATATATATTAATGTATTTATATTATATATATATTATGTATTTATATATATTAATATAATACATTTATATAAGACAATATACATTTTTATTTATATATTATATTAATATAATACACTCATTCACTCATCATCTATACCGCTTCATCCTGTATTCAGGGTCACAGGGGCCTGGAGTCTATCCCAGGAGACTTAGGGCACATGGCAGGGTACATCCTGGACAGGGTGCCAATCCATCACAGGGCACAGACACACACGCATACACTACAGGCAATTTGGAAACGCCAATTAGCCTAACCTACATGTCTTTGGACTGTGGGAGGAAACCGGAGTACCCGGAGGAAACCCACCAAGCACGGGGAGAACATGCAAACTCCATGCACACAGAGACGGGAATCGAATCGGGCCGGGGATCGAACCCGGACCCTGGCGGTGCCAGGCGACAGTGCTAACCACTACACCACCGTGCCGCCTAATATAAAGTGTGTCTACATTTTTTTTTGGCTGCATATATATATATATACAGTATATAAACCTTTATGCTCTCTTTAACAGTGAACAAAGCATAAGGTGAGTCAAGAACCTTTTAAAGCTTGCTTTCCATTTTATTCTGTTTGGGATTCAGCCTTGAAACCGTTACTTAACAAAGGGGATTTTAAAGTGGAATAAGTGGAGACATAAAGAGGAACTTGCACTAAGATTTACAGGAGTGTCCAGCACCTTCGTGGTTTATTCTCTTTGCCTTTTGGCTACGTAGTACAAGGAAGAATTGAAACCTACTTTGTGCCCCGCCGAGCACCGACCCAGGGCCTGCGATTTGTTCTTGTCATTTGTTTTTCTGTATGAGCAGCGTATTCCAGTTTACAGCGCCTTCGTCTGAGTCTTGCTTGATTTAACATCTAGGATTACCGTTTTTCCTGTGATGATCCCACCTTCCTGTCCTGCTGTGCTGCTGACATTTGCTGTAAATTATGACTATTATGAGGGATTTTGTTCCAATACAAGAAAAAAAAAAATAAGCAACTCCAGCAAGCTCATCATTCCAAAGACTTCTCCTACAGAGGAAACATTAAATGCTGACAATGAATGAAGTCTCATAAATGTTAAATGTCTCCTCACAAAAAGCTTTTTTTTTTTTCTTTCTTCAGATCCGTTCATTGTTACGACTTGGTTTATGTGCCACGTGAGTCCCTGTGAATCAGCTGTTACCATGGAACCAGTAAGATATTAAAAAGAGTGCACAACTCTGAACCCATGAGCTGCCATTAATCAACACTTTCTTGACCAGCGCTGTGGTATTCACTGTTAACTAAAGCTCATGAAGCCAGTGTGTACTGACCCGCTGCCTTTCAAAAACTAGGAAGCAGGCACCCTGATGAGAACACGGGGAGGAGTGTGTACTGTGTTTTGTTGAGTAATGCCTCGCTTTTGTCCCAGCGAACACCAAAGGTGACTCGCCTTGACATCATTTCCTCTGCTCAATGTCCCCAATAAGAAGGAGGATGGAACACTGAGCAAAGGTAGGCTCCTTTAATCTGTCTTCTTCATCTAGTGCAATTTCCACTTTATATCCTCGTAGCAGCCGGCGTAATCAGAAAGTGTGCACTGAAGGTTGTGTGTCCTAAAGGGGAGCAGCCGCAGCCGTGAAGCAGTGTGATATAGTCTGTATAACTATTGTGTGCGAGTACAGAAAGTGAGTGTGAAGGACTGAGCTGTTCCACTGGAGCTAGACCGGAATGTAAATGCTCAGAAGTCTTTAGAACAATCGTGGATTTCGGTTTCAATTTGTCAGAAGGTGTTGATTAATTTTCTGCAACAGCAACTCTGACAGTGGTGCAGCGCGCTTGCATTCATTTGGAATGTGTTATTGTTTCTATAGTAACAGCTCATTCACACATTCGACTTGGCTTCAATAAGCTCCACATAAGGGAAAAATATGGAAAGTTTTCATTGAGGAGACGTTTATGGAGCATTTTCGAATGAAGGCTCGTTTTTGCAACAGACTTAAAGCCGGGACGTGGGGGTTTCCGGTTTATTGGTAATATGACAAGCTGCCGTTTCGGAATCACGAGGAGAAAAAAGCGAGAGTTTGGAGTCTGGTGCGGGAAACAGGAGCCTTATAGGGGTTTTATATGCCGTAGCATAAGTGATAACATGTAGAGGGCATTTTAAACGTAACTATAAAAGGATAAAAAGTGCATGGTGTTTCGGAACGGATAAAATTAATGATGGCAATATGGCATTTTGGGAACGGCGATGCATTTTTATATTTAAGTGCACCCTCTGAATGTTCACTGTCAAAAAAACACACAAGAGAAATACTGAACTGGATTTATAAGAAAGTTAACCTGAACATCCGCTTATCCATGTAATGCTTTGTATAAAATTTTAAAACATACAGTATGAATACCTCATTCATTTTTTTTTCCTGTTTTTTTTTTGTTGTTGTTGCTCCTTTTATATTCCAAACCATGACACATCCATAACCTTAACACTGTGTGTTAATAATTCATTCCATTCAATTCCATTCACTCACTCACTCATCGTCTATCCCGCTTTATCCTGTATACAGGGTCTGAAAAATGTAAAAAACCATCTTAGTGAAACATCCTTAAGACAAATTATTCCCAGAAAGCATCTCCGCACAAAGGTCATTGTTAAATGGTAGAGCGAGACTCATATACGCATTTCTGCTCTCGTTGTTAAAATGATAACCGATTACAGTCCTGATTTTGGAAGAACATTTTGCGAAAGGTTTATGACAGAAAATCTAATGTAGCAAACACCGCTGTTTAAAAAAAGCCAATTCCGGCTATGATAGAAAGACACCAGAACACCCGGGGCATCACGGCGTGCTCCACACGGACTCAGCAAGCAAACAGCCCAGGGGCACTGAAAAGATCCACATCCTGGCACCCTACAGCACACAAAGGATCTGCTGCCAATTTCCTGGTCCCTGACAGCACAGGACACCCCAGAGGCAGTACGGAGACACAGCCAGAGGAGACAGAGCTTTCACAGTGGAACAAAGGGAACTCACAACTTAGATGTTTTTAACATTAATGATTTTAATGTTATGGCTGATGTTAAGCGCTGTTGCCTTGCAGCTCAAGGGTCTGGGGTCGATTCCCGCCTCGGGGTCTGTGTGCATGGTCTGATTTACTGTACATGTTCTCCCCGAGCCTGGTGGGTTTCCTCCGGGTTCTCCGGCTTCCTCCCACAGTGCAAAGACATGCAGATTAGCCTAACTGCTGTTCCCAAATTGCCTGATGCGCATGTGAACACTGACTGGAGGTCCTACCACGGTTGTTAAACAGGAATGAATACAATGGTGATCACCATTGGCCTGCACGGTCCCTAGTCAGACTACAAAGGTTCTTGGATGGATAGATGGATGGAGATTTGATCCAACTTGGGCAATTGGGCAAAGTCCACGTACAGATCCAATGAAATGCAGTTAGCATCGAAAAAGAAGTGCGTAAGTGGCCTATTCACAATAAAAAAACATTTACAAGGCCAATGCCGTAACCATTGAGCTACTCCTGACCCATGTACTTGACCCATGCATTTGTCCATATGTCCAGGTGTGAGTGAGTGATTAATATACAGTAGGTGCAGAGGGTAATAAGAACATGCTATATTTAGGAATATACAGTATGAATGTGCAAACATTGTGCAGTGGATGAGACATGTTAGGAAGGTAACATGCTCTATTAAACACGGTACATACAGTATGTACAGTATGAAACAATATATGCAGGAAAAAAATATACTGTATGTGTGGAATATACAGTAGTGCAATGATAAATGTAGGTTTTGGTGGAAGGATGTCGAGTGAATGAAGCAGTGCAATGTAATAAAATACAGTATACAGCCATAACATTAACACCACCATATATACTGTACTGCATGTATAAATATACTCGCTATTGTCTTCCTGATGATGATTTTAGAAGCAAGTGGGTGGTAGTCAGTTTAACAACTAACAAGACAGAATGCTAAATTGCGCTGTATTTAAATGGAAGTGCAATTTAACTTGGTGTTCTCATCAGCTCTTTTTGATATATTTTTTATTTTTTTTGAGCAGCGAACAATGATGTCGATGAGTGGCTGACATCTCCCTGGCATTTCAATTTGAATTACGAGCCACAGGGGGAAATTGCTTTGCCGCTGTGCCAGTGATGGGGCTGTGGACACCGAGTGTATGGTGGGTCCGACATCCTTATTACATTGGTAAACCAAAAAAGATATATATTTTAATAATATATAATATATTTTTATATATATATATATTAAAGAGGCTATTATGTGTCTGGAGTCCGACATGAAAACAGTCAATTCCTTTGCTTTATGTAAATACGTAGGTACTACAGTACATCGATCCCGAAGGAATTTCCAAATTCCATATTCCTTTTAGAGTTCGTGTTTGCATCATGATATAATTCCACTCATTACATGAGCTCCTGGTGTTATTTTCTCTCATTCAGCAACAATGCAGTTATGTCACGCCGGGATAATATCTGAAACACCATCCGAAAAAAGATGGTGTATGTTTATTTTATGGCCCTGGGATGACTAAAAGCAGTGGGTGCATACTGATGCATCAGAGGCTGCTTAATACACACAGTGGGTGTGAGCTCATCCTCACATTTATTGCTCTGTGAACATATTTATTTACATCTAAATGAAAATGAGATATGGTTTGCTAATGAAGAATGAGACACTACCAGCGTGCATAAACTGCATTCCCACGCACTAAACCTCTAGAGGGCAGAATTAAAGCTTTTAATTAAAAATTTTATTGTAAATGTAATATAAAACTTAAGTGAATATACAGTACCATGTAAATCAACTTGATTTTTTTTTTAATACTAATTTTACCCTTGATGTTTATTATTTTAAGACTACTGCATCATAATATTAGTACGAAAAATTGTTGGACCAAACATAAATTTTTCGAACCAAAATGAAATGTTACCAGTAAAGCTGAGTACATGGAAGTATCATTTTGGGAAGCGAGTATTATTTTATGTAAGAGTCGACTTAACAGACAAAAAGAAATTCATGTTTTTGTCAGGTTTTATCCATAAAAACAGAAAAAAAAATATCAGTCAAAATCTCCAGAAGAACAGTATCAGGTTTCTTAACAGTCAATTTCCTTATAAAATTGCACAATGTACCTCAGAGTGCTGATGCATTTTTAAAGACGCACAAAATTGTCACAGAATTCTTCATTTTTTTAGTTTATTACTCTTTACTGCTCTTTACGGGAGCTTTTTTTTTAAATGTAGAAAAGGTTTAATTGCATTATTCTGGAAGGATTTTGACAGCATTAAAGCATTTCTTTACACACGCCTAAGGCACCGTACTGTACAATGGGACAGGTTTTGGATTTCCACACTGCGTGAGCCTTGTTGCCATTGGGTAAAAACAAATACCAAGACACATAATGCAATAAATTTCATGAATGCTTAGGGTTCCTGCCAAAACCTGAAGGAACAGGGTGAAACATTTAAATGACATGTTTGGTATTTTTGGGACAGTATGTGCAGTACTTTTTGACATATTGGGACAGTATATTTGGTTGTTTAGAACTAAATTAATCAGATTTGGTATTTGATTTGGTGATTTGATACAGTGTGGGACAATATGTTGGGCATATTGAGACAGCATAGAACATTATGCTCTCTCATTTGGGACAGTATGGGACAGGATGTTGGGTACATTGAGTCACCATTGGACAGTATATTTGGTTATTTGGAACAGAATTTATCATTTGGGACAGTATATTATGGTCATTTGAAAGAGTATTGGACAACATATTTGGTACATTTGGACAGTATGGAACAGCATGTTGTTGGAACAGGTCATTGGTTTTGGGCATTATATCTGGTAATATAGGACAGTCTGTTTGGAAATTAGGTACTGTCTATGACCATGGCACTGCATGTATGGTTATTTGGGACAGCATGGGACAGTATGTTTGGTTATTTGGGACAGCATGGGACAGTATGTGGATTGATTTGGGACAGTATGATTGGTGATTTGGGATAACATGGGACAGTATATGTGGTGATTTTGGACAGTATGGGACTGTATGTTTGGTTGTTTGGGACAGCATGGGACAGTAAGTGTGGTGATTTTGGACGGTATGGGACAGTATGTTTGGTAATTTAGGACAGCATAGGACAGTATATGTGGTGATTTGAGACCATATGAAAAAGTATGTGTGGTGATTTGAGACAACATGCGAAAGTAAATCTGGTTATTTAAGACAACATGGGACAGTATATGTGGTGAGTTGAGACAGTATGGGACAGTAAGGGACAGTATGTGTGATGATATGGGACAGTATGTTTGGTGATTTGGGACAGTATGGGACAGTATATGTGGTGATTTGGAACAGCATGGATCACTGTGAGGTGATTTGGGACAGTACAGGACACTATGTGTGGTGATTTTGGACAGTATGGGACAGTATGTGTAGTGATTTTGGAGAGTATGGCACAATATGCTTGATTATGTAGGACAGTATGGGACAGAATATGTAGTGATTTGGGAGAGCATGGGACAGTATGTTTGGTGATTTGGGACAGTATTTGTAGTGATTTGGAACAGCATGGGACACTATGTGTGGTGATTTTGGACAGTATGGGACAGTATGTGTGGTGATTTTGGACAGTATGGCACAATATGCTTGATTATGTAGGACAGTATGGGACAGAATATGTAGTGATTTGGGACAGTATGGGACAGTATGTTTGGGGATTTGGGACAGTATGGGACAGAAACCAATTCCCCGATGATTTTCCAGACGTATAAAAGAAAATATAATCCACAATTTAGTAATCTTAAATTCTTAATGATGTTTTTGGGCATGTGTAACAATAAAAGAGTTTTAAAGGATCGTCTTTATGTTATAACCCTTTTATAACACAAACTAGGATACTTATTCATGATATAAATGTATTAAATTTCAATAAAATGTAAAAAAAAACAGCATATATCTTACTACTGTATGAACATGGTTGACTAAATAAAAATGACTACATATTAAAATGTTGGACAAAGTAAACACATTTTTCTTCTTAAATTAAATAACAGCTCACAGGCTTAAAATCACAGCGGAAAAACACACAAAAAGGTAAGTAATCTTTTGTTATTATTCATTCCTTGCAGTAGCAGCATATTACAGGATTAAAAAGTAAAAATATAAATCTCTGTAATTATATGAACTTAATACACAAAATAAAAATCTCTGTGCATAAGCGTTTTTCCCCCTCTTGTTTCGTAAGCTGTCTCTCGCTGTTCCTCCTTTGTGCCATTTAACTATGCAATAAATGAGTTATCATATAAGAGGGCAAGAATATATTAGATTAATGTCAGTGTGTTTTACTTTAATTTAAATCCTGTTTAAGGCTGTCCCAATTAACCTGGACCTTTTTTTTTGCTGTTTCAGACAACTTAAAAATAATGAAATGATAAACCTATGTACATGATTTGAATGAACCTTTTGCTTATTTTGTTGTAGTAATAGAGCTTACTGTATGTATGCGCACTGATTACCCATAACATTATGACCACCCACATAACATTGAGTTGGTACATTCTGCCACTTTGCACTTTTCTATTTGAGCTACAGTCGCTCTTCTGTTGGATTGGACTACACATGCCAGCCTTCACTTTCCATGTGCATCAGTGGCAGCCGTTGGCCCTGTCACAGGTTCATCAGTTTTCCCTCCTTGGCCCACTTAGGTAGGTCCCGACCACTGCAGACCGGGAACATCTCACAAGACCTGCGATTTTGGAGTTGCTCTGACCCAGTTGTCTCGCCATCACAATTTGTCCCTTTTCAAAGTCACTCAAATCCTTATGCTCGCCCATTTTATTCGAGGTTCACTTGTTGCCAAATATATCCTGCACACTCCCAGGTGCCATTGTAATGAGATATTGTAACTGTAACTCTTGTGACAAGGGTCATCTTGTTATGGCTAGACAACTGGGTCAGAGCAACTCCAAAATTGCAGGTGGGATATTCCCAGTCTGGTCAGGACACAGCAAAAATGCTCTAAGGAAGAGAAACTCAATTGTGAATTGATGGCCAAGGCCCATTGATGGGCGTGAGGAGCAGAGGCTGGAGAGTGGAGTTCTGATCCTATAGAAGTGCTACTGTAGGTCAAACTGATGAAAATGTTAACGCTGGTTCCAAATGGCAAATTGAAACGCACTCGATATTAGGCAGGTGGTCGTAATGTTATGGCTGATCAGTTCATGCATTATAAACATGTGGGATGCGGTATTTATAACAATATCACAAATCTTTTTTTTTTTTGAGCAGGTTATGACTACACTCTTATAAATCCGATTATTGGGCGAGACAGTTCTTTTTCATTAGATATTTTTTACAGTAAAAGAATTGGAGTTCATGCATCTCCTGAGTGTTCAACCTCAGAACGAACCATATTAAAACTGCATCAACCGATTCTTTAGTACATAATGGAGGTGCGGCGATATAAAAAGAGGAAAGATAAAATGCATCCAGACAAGCAAGACACTCATGCATAAATAAAACAAAGTGCTTGTTGCATATTGCCTTTTAGGGGAAGTTTTTCCCTTAATTGATGCGGTGGTAAACCTGTTAACGGGCCATTATACGTTAATGAATTGTGCCAGCGTTAATCAGACGAAGACACATGCAGAAGAGAGACATAGAGAGAGAGAGAGAGAGAGAGAGAGAGAGAGAGAGAGAGCAATAATGCAGGCACTCACTGAAAGGTATGCTTTCTGAACTTGATATCATAGTGATACACACTGCTTTGCTTTCTCTTAATACCCTTGCATACTGTATGCCTTCACATCAGCATCTCACCTGTAACACACACTGGGTCGTTCCCTGATATTGACACAGTTCATACAATTCTCCAGGAGTTCGACAATCTCATTACCCTTTTTAGTCAATAATGAAAGAAGTAATTCCTTGTTCTATAGCGCAGTCGAGTTATAACACAAGGACAAACATTTCTACAGACACCACATGTACATACTCACATATCTTTTACACATGCATATAATATCTGTTACTACAATAAATTAAGCTTGTAAATCTACATCATTCTTTTTATGAAGTGAACATGAACTTATCATTTTTTTTTTACACATTTATTTCTGTTTAGCCTTGATATTTTACTTGAATCAAATCTCAAATCCTTTAACATCAATATATTTATCCATAAATTATTATTTACAGCGTATGCCTTATACGACCCGAAAGTATCAGTCACCTGTACAAGTTAATAAATACAAATAGGGTTTTTACGACATGGTACATATAGGAACATAGACAGAAAAAGCGTAGATCTTATGTTCGCTCATATTAGTAGCTGAATAATGACGTATCAGATTATACAATTGCATGAACATGCTAGTTTGGTAAGGTTGTAGGTAAGTGTATACCAGGTCATATCTGGGAGTGCAATGCAATGCCACTATCTTTATGTGTATCTTTACTACAGAGGTTCCTGGATGGATAAATGGAGATGGATATACACTTTTTATTTAATAGCTAAGAATTTATTATATGTATGTGCGCTTGGATTTCATATCTGAATTAGTTTAAGATGCATTATCTGTCTACGTATTCCAAGGTTTATACACCCTTATATTTTATGGATTTAGTGGATGTACCTAATGTAGTAAAATGTCCAGTGTTGAATTAACACCCAGAGTATTAAATTAACACCATACAGCACTTATCCAGATTCAGGTGAACTAAAAATAAACTCTGAAAGTTTTAAATCAACATTGGAAATTTAACTGCGTATAATGAAAATATCACTCAGTCACTCATCGTCTATACCGCTTTTTCCTGTATAAAGGATAGCGGGGAGCCTGGAGCCTATCTTAGGAGACTTAGGGCACGGGGCGGGGTACACCATGGACAGGGGGCCAATTCATCACACGTTACACTCATACACATTCATTTACTAATACGGGCACTTTGGGAACGACAGTTGGCCTGATCTGCATGTGTTTGTATTCTGGAAGAAAACCAGAGAACCTGGAGGAAACCCTGATTTCAAACCCGGACCCTGAAGGTGCAAGGTGACGGTGCTAACCACAAGGCCAACATGCTGCCTGATGGAAATATCATCAATCAAAAATATTGTTTTGTAAAAGTAATCCATAAAACCTGAGGTCTGAATAAATTGAACCTTATTATATAAAGAGACATCTTTAGGTAGACATAACTTCAAGTTCAATTCAAGTTTAATACATTTAATACATAATTTTTCGAGTAAACCTTTAGAAACCATTATAGCTTGGAGTTAAACTGGCTGTTAAATGTAAAAGTTTTAATTGGCTTTCATATTTAACTTAACGAAATAAACATGATGAACAACAAATATTCATTTGAAGAAAGCAAATGTTATTAGTGAACATTTAGTAATAATTTTTTACAAGTTCTCATTTATGTCATCTCAAGTTTGCAAACTTCATGTAACAGTGCAATAGTTAAGGTGTACTTTCTGCTAGTACAAATAAACAAATAATATGCATAATCTGGTAAAAAATAAGTAAGTAAATAAATTAAAATTTAAATTTATTTTAGGCCAATGTCAAACTTCTTCAGCCACTTAATACACAAATACAGTGGTGTGAAAAAGTGTTCGATGCCCTTTATAAAGTTTAGTCTGGAAAAGGTTATAAAACCATTTCTAAAGCTTTGCGACTGCATTGAACCACAGTGAGAACCATCATCTATAAATGGCAAAAACATGGAACAGTGTTGAAGCTTCCCAGGAGTGGCCAGCCAGCCAGCAAGCCAAAATGACTCCAAGAGCACATCGACAACTCATCCAAGAGGTCACACATGACCCCACAACGACATCCAAATAACTGAGGCCTCACTTGCCTCAGTTAAGGTGTGTGTTCATGACTCCACCATAAGAAAGAGACTGGGGGCAAAAATGGTTCCAAGATGAAAACCACTGCTGAGCAAAACGAACATAAAGGCTTGTCTCAGTTTTGCCCGAAAACATCTTGATGATCCCCAGGACTTTTGGGGAAATACTCTGTGGACTGATGAGACAAAAGTTGAAATTATTGGAAGGTGTGTATCCCATTATGTATGGCGTAAAAGTACTGTAACACTGCATTTCAGAAAAAGAACATCACACCAACAGTAAAACATGGTGGCGGTAGTGTGATGGTCTGGGACTGTTTTGCTGCTTCAGGACCTGGGAGACTTAATGTGGTAAATAGAACTATGAATTCTGCTGTGTACCAAAATATCCTGAAGAGGAATGTCCTGCCATCTGTTTGTGAAGCGAACTTGGGTTCTGCAGCAGGACAATGATCCAAAGCACACCAGCAAGTCCACTTTTGAATGGCTGAAGAAAAACTAAAAGACTTTGGCGCTGCCTAGTCAAAGTCCTGACCTGAATCCAATTGAGATGCTGTGGCATGCCCTTAAAAAGGCGGTTCATGCTCGAAAACCCTCCAATGTGGCTGAATTACAACAATTCTGCAAAGATGAGTGGACCAAAATTCCTCCACAGCGCTGTAGCTGACTGAGCATCGAAAACTCTTGATTGCAGTTGTTGCTGCTAAGGGCGACTCGACCAGTTACACACTAGGTTTAGGTTTAGGGGGCAAACACTTTTTCACACTGGGTTATGTAGTTTTGGATGTTGTTTTCCCTTAATAACAAAAACCTTAATTTAATGTGTTTACTTGTGTTATCTTTGACTAGTATTAAAATTCATTTGATGATCTGAATTCTAAAAGTGTGACAAACATGCGAACAAAATAAGAAATCAGTCAGAGGGCAAAAACGTTTTCACACATCTATACAGTATATTAAGTAGCTGGGAAAATAAAAATCCACTTAGTAAACTTGCCCTCTGACCAGGAATGTTTGTGTACATTTTGATGCTCCTGTCAGATTTCTATAAGCATTTTGTAAACTCGCTGTAATGTGTGAAGATGCAGCTCTGTGTGCATTGTGTACGTGGGTCAAAGGTGGAATCGAGGACTAAAACCTTATTGCATTTACTCAGTTAACCATTAGAGCTGCATTTACTTTCTTTTAAAAAATTTTTTTTTTACACTTTTACAGAAGTGTTCGCCCTCCACAGCCTCGCACAGAACAAAAAACACACCTGGAGCGATTCCTTCAGAACTTGATATTGTACTGATAAAGCCTATTTTGCCTCCTCTCAAGACTCCTGCATGCACTTTAACATCACCTGCCACTCAAAAGCCTTTTAATGATGAAGGACCTGTCAGTCAGTCTTCCCATCACTCCACAACTCACTTAACAAAGACATTAACAATCTGCGCGAGCCATCGGCGCCCTTGAACACACTCCATCAATCTTCCCGGGCCCAAAACTGCCGAGCTGGCGCGTGGTGCACGATGCAGTCAACTGAAACAGAAGTCATACTAACCTAGTTTTTGATGTACTGCTTTTTAGGGGGGGGGAATCGAGTTTAAACTGGGAATTTATTCTGGCTGTAAACCTTGACTCTTTCTTCTTTTTTTCTTTTTAGTGAGAAGAAGGAAGGTAACTGGTGCAACTGTGAGAATCCTGGCTTGAGACAAAAGCGGATGCAAAAAAATATATACCTACAGTACTGTACAGACCCCCCACCACCACCCCCCACCCTCGCTCTATCCCTCGAGCACACCCTTCCCACCGCCCGAGGCATATTTTACTGCGGCTCTTGATATCGGTGTTAAAAGTGATTTGCGGTGCCGTATGTGGCAAGGAATCAAAACTTAATTTAGGCAGATAAAGATGCCATTTCGGGGTGGGATAAAGTGCTGCATCATGGGCTGGTGTATTCCAGGGCAGCAGCGCGCATGCCTCTCTCTGCACACAGCCAGCTCAGATTTATGGGCCTGTTTTTTCTGTCCCATAAACGGCAAATCTCCGTGCCAGGCGACACAGGAAAATGTTAATGGATTCATTTGTCAAGATTCCTCCCCCCCCATAACCCCCCCCTCCA
>QMIH01000002.1:213394-227057 GCA_003987875.1 Clarias batrachus | reverse complement strand
ATAGTTTGCTTGAAAACTATTTTGTCATACTACTGTGAATTTTTCTTTCCAGTTTTCCTAAACCCTACAGTATGTAGCCAGTAGAGAAGTCGAGTTTCAGGGATGTTAATATGTAATTCACATTCAAATTTATTCATATTATCATCATCTGCAATGATCATTTCAATTCATTAGAATTTGGTACTTTTTACTCGGGTTATCTTTGTGTCGTGGATGATTCGTCTTTCGTGTCGAGGATCATTACCGGTCACGATGCCTGGGTGTGCGGGGACGATCCTGAGCCGAAGCAAGAGTCTTCGCAGTGGAAGAGCGATCATCTCCATGACCGAAAAAGGTCAGGCAGATCTGCAGCTCGACTGAGTGCGTGCTCATTGTCTTTTTCGACATGCGGGCTACACCGTCCCAACTTTTTGAGACCTCCTCATACTGTACATCTCACCATCCAAATAACACCATTCTGTAAAACGTGAACCTTCATTCTAGGTAATATACTGGATACTGTTTCTATATAAAACATAGTCATGCTGTGATTGTGTTTTGTAGCTTTTAGTTACAAAGAACGTTAAGGATCATGAAAAACTAGTTTGAGTTTCAGTTTGATAGTTAATGACTCTTAGCGTTATTACATTAAGTCCATGAGTGCCGGGGAAACTGTGCCTGAAAGAAACAGTGTGATTGACTCCTTATGCGTCTTATGATCTTTTCCACCCAAGAAAGGAAGATCATTTGCCAGAATGCGTAAAAAAAATCCCAAAATGGTGTTTATTGCATTCTGCAGCGAAGCTGTTCATATATCGGCCGTATACAAGCCAGTCTCACTTCTTGACCTCAGAAAGAAACCCGGCACAGGTAATATTTTCTGGGTTCTGTGAAATGAATGAGTGCCTTCAGCTGTCTGATATAGTATAAAAATAATGTGTTTACTTGGGTGTTAAATAAGTAATGGTCTTTCTGACAAAATCAAGCTGAAAGTCTGACCCTTCAAACCTTCAACATGAAAGATAAAGTGTACCAAATACTGTACGTGGAATATGGGCCTAAATCATTTACCGTAGTCTTCAAGCGGTGTGTGTGAATAAAGCTTAGTCTAGCCAACGCTTAGTGTAAATGAAGCAGTATTAAACTCGTGAAAGCTGGTGTTTAACATGACGACTTGTCATTACCACATTTTATCTCCATATTGAACAGACTCCATTTACTGAAATAGACAAAAACAGAAAAATTGATCAAATTCCACCAGAAAACAGGAAACTCTGTATTATATAGTACATATGTGCTGTATTGGGTAGTTGACATTAATTAATAATAAAGTTTCAGTTTAGTTAATTTACTATAGTTAAGTCAACTGTATCTTAGCTAATCACTAAGTGTTTACATAAAAAAAATGAAAAAAATGACAAATGTATCCAAAAAGATGTTTGGGTCCAACCTGTTTAATTCAAGTGACCACTCAACCAGGGTAACGAGCATTATAAAAATAAATCATTAATGTACTGTAATAAACCTGATAATAGTGGGCTGTGGTTTTCCACCACCGGAGTGATATTAAATGAAAATCACAGAATCCCTGAGTAGGGTTGAGAACCAAAGGGTTATGATGTCATGACGTGGACTTGAGCTCCAGAACTGGAACAACATGCCTCCCTTTTTATTTGAGGAAAAGAAGTTTAACGCTGCATTCAGGACCGTGGGGAACTGTGTATTTTCCGACTTTGGGACTTCCTACTTCTCACCTCCTGTTTAAAATGGAAAAAGTGAACACTCACATAAAGCACTTTCAAACAGCTTCTAAAAATGCCCAATGAGGGTTGTTTGGTTAGTGCTTCATTTATTTTAAGAGTGGCTGAAGGATATAAAATGTGATTTGAACCACTGGTAGCACTGAAACAAAGAACGTGTGCGGTTTGATCATAAATCTCAAGCAAAACAAATGAGCCTTTCAGTATTTAACTCCTTTGCTGTATTCTGTGAAATATAAGGCAGAAAGTTTCGTTTAAAATGCTTCAATCACAATACTATTGCTTGTAGGTTCTTCTGTAGAAACCAGGATTTTCAAATAATATTGTGAACTTGGAAAAATCAGCAGGCTAATAATATTCTGGATTCTGGAAGCAGACGGTATTTGAATGTGAATTTCTACACTGGCCCCAGTATACAGAAGTGAAAGCACAAACATTATGGAAAATCATTGCAAATCCGAATACAAAAGACAAAGAGCATGCAAAAAGAAAAAAAAACTTTGCACAAGAGATTTGCTACAATGGAAGTGTTCTGTTTCAGAAAATGTGCTACACGGACCAAGAAGTACCGGTGAATGGTACAACAGTCAGTGTTTCCAAGATGTAAATGGGCAAAATTAATGGTTTGTTTTGAAGTTATTTAAACTAGTGTGTTGTGCATTATTACAGAAACTGGTTTAATTTATTAATTTATTAATCCACATCCATAGGCCATACTCTTTTAACCAAGTGCTTTGACTTTCATATGTTTTTTGGATTTGCAGAACGTTTACTTAAAAAGTGATTCAGACTATACAAGTACACAATAAATAAGTCGAATATTCATAAAAAGTCTTTGCCTTGCACATCTACTTTTTATAGAAAATATATATTTTTTTATTATTTTGTGCAGCCTGCACTTTTTGTATGCTAATTAAGCCCATCCTCAATCCGTGATCACGTGACCCGAGACCTCATTATAATTTTCCTCACAACAACCCTCATGGTGGACACAGAGCCAACTCGCAAAAAAAGACGCGAGCTTTTTACAGAATCTGCCAAGAAAGATCTTCACTTGTTTGGGTTTCTGACATTTTGTTTGTTTTGACACCTTGTCACATGACCGTTCCATTTGCGGACTCATTAATATTCATCAGCATCTGCCAAATATGGGTGTGTACACAGGATCAGCCTTGTCTGTGTTCAATTATTTCAACACATTGTATTTGCTATAGATGACTTTATTTTAGTTTTTCTCTTCATTTTAATATACATTCTTACACATGTGATCTACATTTTGGGAACCATGTATGGTCTTTAACATTTGTGCTTTCACTTTTGCAAGTGGTTTCTTCCTAGGAGCCACCATACAATTTCTTACTCTCACTCCTCATCTATACCGTTTAATCCTGTATTCAGGGTCACGGGGGGCCTGGAGCCTATCCTAGGAGACTGGGATAGGTGCCAACCCATCACAGGGCACACACACTCACACACTACAGGCAATTTGGGAACACCAATTAACCTAACCTACATGTCTTTGGACTGTGGGAGGAAACCGGAGTACTCGGAGGAAACCCACCAAGCACGGGGAGAACATGCAAACCCCATGCACACAGAGACGGGAATCGAACCCGGACCCTGGCGGTGCAAGGCGACGGTGCCAACCACTACAGCACTTGTACAATATCATCGTTGGAATTTTTATTTCCAATGTTTTGTATTTTCATTGTTTTGAACTTGATAACAAATAAATGTCCATATACTGTACAATAAATACAATGTATATAATTTGAAATGACAATACAACAACAAAACTATCCTTAATACAAATCTCAAAAATTATAAATCTGAAAAACGGATTTAAAGTGGGCAACTTAAAAAAAAATGGAGACAAACAGTGATATATTGTATGAATTTTAAGGCCAAATAATGTTTTTACATGTAATTTTCTTCTAAAAATACAGTTGATGCTTACAGTTGTAATTCTGCATTGCCTAGCAGGAACGTTACCCAATCAATTACATTACATAATTAACTTATGACATAAAATTTGTAGTTTTTTTTTTGTGATTACATTTTTTCATTTGTATTTCAAGTAATTTTTTTTTCTTCTCAAAACTCAAAACTCTGACATGGGAATTTTACATTATAGTTTTTAATGGCAAATGGTTTAGCAAAGTTCAAAGCAAAGACAGAACATTGACAAAAAGGTACCTCTATAAAATACACCAAAGAAACAACAAATAAAGTGTGTACACCAATCAGCCTCAACATTAACACCACAACAAGGTGAATTGAATAACATCGATGGCCAATTATATACCAGTGAGCTGGAGAAGGGAAAGCCTGTCTGGTCTGATCCCATGGAAAAGTCAATGTAGCACAAATGGCTGAAAAACGTCAATGTAGGCTGTGATAGAATTTTATTAGAATTAGTATGTATTTTATTACGATTTATGTTTTAAATGTATATCTTGCCTCTTGATAATTCAAGGAACATTTTGACAAAAGATGTGAATATATTAAATACACTACAGAGTTAAATATCTCATGTGCAATTTAACTTGTATATAACTGAAATATAAGGAATTTGTGTTTCAGAGGTTCAGATCAGTTATACAATGTAATGGGATTCATGATAATAATAACTTTGATGAAATCCTGTGACATAATTTTCAAACTTTTGAGGTTTGTATTATAGGATCTTTTTTTTTCTTCTTTAAATTTCAAAACTGTAACTTATAATTTTCAATTTTTATGGTTTTAAAGGCAAATTTTACCCATAGCAAGCATAAAAAACAAAAGCAGATCCTTAGCAAACAAGTTCTTTAATACACCACAGATTTCATTTTTCCATTTTAATGAATGCTTTATATACTTCCGTTAGCTTCCAGGCACCTTATCCAGTACTGAACAACATTCTGAATGGAAGGTGCAAATTGAAGGTCATCAAAAAGGAAAAAAAAAAATCATAATATTTTTTTAACCCCCGTTCTTAAACAAATATTTTCCTCTCGCTATTTAAGGCTCGATTTGATTCCACTGGGTTACGGATGTATGAATGAAAACTGGACTAAACGATCCAGCGGGAGGAACAGCTCTCGGGAAGAGAGACCTGTTGTTCGGTACTGATGGAGCCCACTGTACACAGCTGTGAGATTGCTCTGCAGGAGAATAGCATGGCTGATTGCAATCAGGCAGAGATGTGAATAATGTGTGATTACCTATTTATTTCTGTAACTGCCACGGTTCAAAACAATCTTGTGACATCGTGCACTGTGGCACCCACAAATAATCTTTTCTTTTTTCTGTAGTGGGGCAGAAAATTGTGGCTGAAAACTTCAAATGATTGGGGGCGAAAAAGAGAGCTATACTTTTCTATAATTTGAATGACTCATGTGGTGGTAATTGTGTTAAATCATGAAAAAGTCACTATTCTCCCAGTAGCGTGAATCATGGCTACAGTAGAAAAAAGAATAATAATAAAAAAAAAAAAAATCAAAATTTGAGTAATTTGTTGAATATTAGACTTTTCAGAAAGCCGTCTTATGGTTCTGGTCTCACTTCGCTATGACTGGCAGGCGGTACAGAATTAGCCCCCCCCCCCCCAAAAAAAAAAAAAAAAAAAAAAACTCTGTTGTCAGAGTGATGACAGCAGATGAAACTGAGCTCCTGACCACCCAGAATGCAACACTCCATGTTCGAACAACGGCTCCGTATCTTGCTTTCTGTCAGACAAGTCGAGAAACATTCCTCACAACATGCTGAAATGCCGGAGTTCTCGGTTTACCTTTCATGTCTCGCCTTTTTTTCCCCGCCTCTCCTCCGAAGAACTTGAACCTACTGTTTTGCTTAAGGTGTGTGTTTCACTCATGTCGTCTTTGACACCACAAGATGAGGGATTTCAGAAGATCTCACATATGAGCGCTGGCAGAGGAAAGGAAATCCCCTGTCGTGATTAATGACTAGAGTGTCGAGCTTGTCTGTTAATGACAATTTATGGGGATTTCTGCAGGAAACCAAAGTCGGAGGTAATAAAAATCCTTTCGGAGAACGCAACAGGAATTATGAAAAAGCGCCGAATTTTGCTAATGTGACAATATTACGCAGGTAACCGAACCGATGGTAGAGACTTGTTGACATGTTTTATTAAATGAAAAATCAGAAATCAAACACTTGCATGTAATAAAACAAACAAGAAATTATATNTATATATATATATATATATAAGCCTTTTATTCAAATTTTATACAAATTCTAAACATCTTCCATTGTTATATATCAAAGAGTAGATGTTTGAGTTTCATCATGTTACATGTTGTAAAATGTAAGACAACTTAAATTTCCTGCTGTTACAAAGTGCTAAAACTGGAGACTCCTTAATAAAAGATAAATAAATAGCTTACAAAAGGCATCACCAAGCAATCACTTTACGCAGAGTGAATATATAATTAGGCCTGTCAATATTAGCACATTATTGCATGTGTTTAATCTAGAAATTCTAACCTGACACAATTAGTTTGTTAACACAAATGACCAAATTTGACCTTAATGGCTTTCCATAATGGCAAAAGTTTTATTATAAAAATGCTCCTAGATAAAAGTTTGAATAAAATGAAAATTGTGTGCTTGAGTTACTTTCAACTTTTCAAATTTTTTTTACAGGAATACTTTAAGTGTAAGACGTGTGATTGGTGGCTCATGCGGCTCAGGCTCTAGACTGTTAATTTTCGGATCTGGTGGTCCGGGTTCGAACCCTGCCGTCGGTGGGTTTGCCACGCCTCCATGCTACCCTGTCGCTGCACACTGTGCCACTCCTATTTGAGAGATTTTAATTGAATGTTTGTTACAGTAAATGATCATGTAAATTTGCGATATTATAAAACTGTCATTCATGTCTTTATTCCAACATTGCACATTTAAAATACAAGTAAATCTGTGTATTTAAAAAAAAAGACTATGAAGAATTATAGAATTATAAGAACTAGATAAAAATTTTAATTGATTGACAGCACTTATATAAGTTGTTACTATAACCATATATTATTGTTAATAATATATTATGCCAGAAGTATCAGTGCTACTGTTAGGGCAAATGAATCAACATTTTCTTCTTACCAACCTGAATGGAACATCCCTCAGCACTATGGTATGCAGTACGCATAAGGCATTATAAATACATTACAGAATAATACGGTTCAACTGAGGCAGCGTGAAGAAGCAACAAAACACCCGGGCAGTCAATAAGCGACCTCTGGTAGAAGTCTCACTCGTAACATTGTCTCCCACATACGATCATATGCTGGTCACGGAGGAAAGGACAAGGATCATTTTCGTGTAACTCTAGCCTGTGCATCAGAGCGGCTCTGATAAACATAGGTGACATTTCCCAGAGAGCAAGGGAGGAGGAGGGTTGACCTGGGGGGGACGCAGGGGCACAGAGTCCACGCACACCGCAAGACAGGCCTGCTGCATATCACCACACACCCGTCTCTCATCAGCATATCGGCCATCTGATCTCCTTCTGATACATATGTGCGGCGGCAAGGTAGCAGCAGAGATCTGCCGGGTGGAGAGGTGTGTGTGTGTGTGTGTGTGTGTGTGTGTGTGTGTGTGTGTGTGTGTGTGTGTGTGTGTGTGTGTGTGTGTGGGTTTGTTTTATTGCAACACAGAGGAAACTATTATGCCTCATTATTTGACAAAGCAAGCATATGCATCGGCAAGGCGTCTGTTCTGGAGGGTCAGATCGATCTGTTTCACTGTGCAAGGTGAAAAAGGATCTCATTTAGTGCATTTGTAAGAAGAATGTAAGCATGAGAAAAGTCACTAACCTCAGAAGGTTTTCTTTTCTTTCTTCCTTTTTTTTCTTTTTTTTGGCAGATGGAGTTCAAGAGCCCACTAAATCTGGTTTTACACTGTACGTGAGTGATGTTCACCTGCAACCAATATAGTGATTATAGATTATAGTCAGGGGTGAAAGTAGTTTTAAATTCTCACTGGTACTATGTAGCCAAAAGGCAAGAAGAAAAAACCATGAATAAACCATGGCGGTGGTGGACAGTACTGTAAATCTCATAAGTTTCTCTTTATTTCTCCACTTATTCCACTTTAGAACAGCCTCAGCCTAATATCTGTGCAGGGGTTGAATCCCAAAAAGAGTAAAAATGGAAAGCTAGGGCGCTATGTCACTTGGTCCGTACACCAGGCAGTGCCCTTGTTCAGGGGATACAGAGGGATTTGGGATTTGCTTTGGATGTTAGTTAGCTTTTAGGTTAGTAGGTTAGGTTTGTGGATATACTCCAGGCCCCCGCGACCCTAAATACAGGATAAAGCGGTATAGACGATGAGTGAGAGTGAGTGAGAGTAGGTTAGCGGCGGCGCAGTGGTTAGCATTGCAGTGGTCTTGCACCCCCACGGTCCGGGTTCGATTCCCACTCCGCGGTCTGTGTGTGTGTGTGGAGTTAGAATGTTCTTCTCGTGATTGGTGTGTTTCCTCCGGGTACTCCAGTTTCCTTCCAAAGACATGCAGATTAGGCTATGTGAATAGCAGCATGAGCGTGTGTGCCCCGAGTCTTTTGGGATTGGCTCCAGCCCCCTGTGGTTTCGTATACAGGATGAAAGCGGTATAGACGATGAGTTAGTGGTTAGATTAGTCATTACTGTGTCAGTGCATTGGGGAAAACTTGTGATTACGTCAGCAGTGAAATATTGAAACACAACACACAGGGGTACAGGAGACAGGGTAGGTTAAGATCAGAAGGTTCCAGGTTCTAAACCCACCACCACTACGTTGCCAAAATATGTCAAAATATCAACCAGCTGACTGATGATGTAAAAAGAATATAGTATTATTATTATTATTATTTAATAGCAAGGCTACATGTTTCATTGACATTTTCATGGAGAATAGTTTGGTTTAGAGTTTTATTACTGTGCGACAAGAAAGAGTCTTAAAAGAAAGGCTACCATGATTTAAATAAACCCAGCTTAAGGCACTGGAGACCCCCTGCCTTGCACAGTTTGGTGCATTCCCAACTGCTGACACACCTAATGAGTTAATTACTAAGTCCAAAATGTTAGTTAGAGCAGGTGTGTTGAGGGTTAGAAGCATCAAATACAAAGATGACACCAGGTACATCGGAGTGCAAACGTTTAATTGCGTCCTCATTGATTTTCCTGGCGGATTTCTGACAAAGAAACGGCATGCCAAGTGGCTTTGAATGAAAGCTCAATGTGGATGAAGAGGTTGTTTTAACATTTGCATTTGTGTTTTAAGCCCTGGAGCAGCCCTAAGATCTGATCCCTGGTCCTCTGGAAATGAGTGGTGTTGATGTGTTGAATGCGAGTCCTTGACGGGGTTCCATGCAAACATTCACACACTCATTAAGAGAAGCCAGTTCCTCCACTGGGATGTTTTTGGGAGGTACAAGGAAACTGTAGAACCCAGACAAAACCCACGCAGACATGAGGAGGACATGCGAAACCTGACGCAGCGAGTAATCCGAGATTAGTCAACGGCGACAAGCTTCTCCAGACGCTGTCTTTGTTTCTTTGCCTTCTTCCTTTTGTCCTACAGAAGTACACACAAACTGTCATGTAGTAAAATATAGTTAGAGTATTAAACAGGTTCAAAACCAAGAATTTGGCCTAAAATTTCCATGAAGATTGAAATCAAGATGTGCTAGATATTATTCACGTCTACATGAATATCACTTGAGTAATAAACGTCCCAGAGACGTGACTTGGCATCAGAACCTAATGTGACATCAGAAGGATTATTTCCAGTGTGACAGCTGCCACCCTTTCCCACACCCCAGCGCTAACCTTAAGCATCCATAAATGATGATTTTGCAGTCTCCAGTTCACTTTGGTACCGAACGCTTGCGCACATGTGGTACCGAGCAAGCGGGTCTGCGAGTATCCATGCAGAATATGCACGTATGTAAATGATGGATGGGAACCAGCCTTGAAATGATGGATCAACCTTTTCCCAAGGCATCAGGGGCACCAATGACCTGCTTGCCTCATTAAAGAATTTTACCCTGGAGGGAACAATATGCAAACAGATCCCAGAAAATGAGAATGAAATCATTTTCGCTCGGCTTAATTGTCTCTGAAGAGTCGCATCCTCGAGTCATGAGACGATCGGCCAGCTTTGCACATCACCAGAGAATAATGCTGACCAAAGAATGAATGAAAGAAAGAAAGACAGATAGGCTTATGCATGCCGGCAATGTATCAGGGTGTGCATGGAACATTAAAAATAAAGTAAAGTATTAAAAAAAAAAAAAAACAGATCAAACAGAAACCTACTGTAGGAAAGAACAGATTTGTGTCTCGCCTTGAAATCATTCTTATCCCTGGTCATGATTTCTTTGAGGCAAATAAGAATATGTAAACCAGAGGTGAGAAATCATCCTGTCATGGAGATACTTTCATAAATCAGGAAGCAGCATGTAATGGAGACAAAGTGTTTCAGCATGACCGAGTTGCATTTCAACTCGGTGACTCAATAACGCTACGACCAAACATGGAACAAAATAGGAAGAATCGATGGCTGAGTTTTGCCGAAGGTGCAGAAACCGGAGACCAAAACGCGTAAACAAATTGGGGAAAAGAAAAAAAACAAAGGAATTTAAAAGGCTTTACTTTTTTTTTTTTTATTCTTAACCAATCCAGATACAAAAAAGGTTTGTACTATAGTACTATATTTTTCAGTTCCTGTTGTCAGCGCCCCCTGCTGAGAGGGGATGGTCCGATCCCGATAGGGGGTTTGGATAGCGGCTTTACGCCCTGATTTTTAATGGGACATATCATCGCCTTTTGTGTTGCCAGAGCCTGAGGTTAAAGTTGTGATAGCAGGGGTCCCTCTCAGAGCTTTGGAAGTCTCTAGCCCCCATATTAACCCACTCGTTAAAGAGCAACTACAAAGAATGCCGACCGTAGACAGAGAAATTCACAGTAGTGTAGGCGGCTCAGCATTGTGAAGCAACTAACTACCAAAATAATAACTACTAAAAAAAAACTGCCTCATTTTTAATGGCACATTGTCGTACAGTGCAGTACATGGAAATACAGGAAAATGCTGGTGGAATGGTTTTTTGACTTGAGATTTTATTTTTTGGCCAGAAAAATTGCTGCCAGAGTAAAATAATATTTATTTATAAATCTCAAACAGAACCATATTTCCTGTACAGTAGCAGGACAGAATTGTGGAGTCTGTGCCAGGATCTTACTAGATACAGTACTAGAGCAAGTGGCTGTCAATGGAAGGAAAAGGGTTTGTAGAAAAAGATAAAGGTTTAAAAGCTAAAAATGAGCTGATCAGCTTTAATGTAATCAGTGATATTATTATTATTACAGGGTGAAGCCCAAACCATCTCCAGCGCGTTAAAATTCACATCAACGCTGAAACAATTTCAGTGAGGAAAATATGACCTAAAACAATTTCAGTGAGGAAAATATGACCTAATCCTAGAAAATTCTAGTAAAAATTTTCAGTTAAACTTTTCTAATTAATATCTATTAGTTTACATTCAGCAAGTAGATTATTTCAAAATACAGTGGAACCTTGGATTACGAGTATAACTCATTCCGGAAGCGGGCTCATATTCCAAAACATTCGTAAACCAAATCAAATCTTCCCATAAGAAATAATGAAAACTCAAATAATTCGTTCCACAGTCCAGAAAAATAATGAATGCAATATATAAAGTAAAAATAAAACAAATTAACCTGCACTTTACCTTTAAAAAAAGTTAAAATAAACCCCAACAGATGAGTGTTTCCGTTTGTGCGCGCAGGCGCCGTGTATTTGTGTTTTAACAGGAAAAAAATAAATCTCTCTAATGACACTCGCGTGAGCGCAGACTAACGGAATCACTGCTGTAAAGTAAAAACAAAATAAAACAAATGAACCAGCACCTTACCTTGGAAAAGAATCGCGACAGAGCAGAGTTTTTCTGTAGAGCAGAGTGTGTGTAAAGTGTGTGTCTGTGTGAAGCCGGGGAAGGGGGTGTAAAGGCAAGAGAGAGTGTGTCTGTGTGTGTGTGTGTGTCGGTGTGTGACCTGCCAGTGTCAAAAAACTTGGCACTCGTAAACCAAGACATGCTCGTTTTTCAAGTCAAAATGTATTAAAAATCTTTGCCCATCTTGCGGAACACTCGTAAACCGAGTTACTCGTAATCCGAGGTTCCACTGTAGAAATATTAGAAAAGTAGAAGATTTTTGTTTTCTAAAAAAAAAAAAACATTTTTGTTAAACCTATTGTGCAGATTAAACATCAACAGTAACCAAAAGTTTCATAAAATTCTGTCTAGCGGACGATTTAAGACGCGCCCACAGTTTGACGTATGCGTAGGACGGCGTCATATGACCGCTCATAACTTCTCGTCAACGTTTTGATTTCGTTTCTGCCAGGCAGCTATCTAGAGTAAGTACTGCAAAAAGTTTCATTAAATCTTGTCCAGCCAGTTTTGTGGGACGCTGTGAAACAAATCTGTCTGAGCCGACATGCGGACAGATACAGTAACATAAGGAACTCATTGATAGAGCGAGTTCTGAACAATGTACAGACAAAACTGTTACTTTTATTTATGTATCTCCTGACTGTCACACCCATATGTGGTTCTTCCCCAAACGAGAAGCATGCAATTATATAGGATTCCATTGTATGCTGTGGTATTACAATCTTCTCATCACTGGAATTAAAAGGGCCAAGCTTGTCCCAGCTAAACAAAACCCTTGTGCACAAAAGAAGGTCAATGAATACGTGGTTTGGTGTGGAAGAACTCACAGAACGCTGAACGCCAACTTCACACGGAATCTTCTTGCTGGTCCTCTTGTGAGGTTCACAGTCACGGTCGAAAATCATTAAGATTTTTGGAACGAGATGTTCAATGCTGAAATGTTCACACCCTTTCAGATATAAAGTATTTATAGCTATGAAAAGTCCTAAAATGGAAACGTATCTACTGTACTCACTGTCGTCTCCGCATGATGTTTAATGCACGAGAGCATTGCAGACATTTTGATAGCCGTATCTGATTACCAGCTGTGTTGTGACACACATTATGACACACACCTTTCCAAAAACCTGAAACACCTGAAAGGCTAAACACTACATTTATGTTGCCTTAAAGATGAAAAACCCAGCCTGTGCGACTTCAGATCAGGTTTTTGCAGACTGCCGTACTTGGTGTACATGAATGTCGGATATGTTTTAGTGGACCGTGTCCATGACCTGGACGTGGCGCACACACACACACACACACACACACACACCACTTTTTTTTTCTTTTTTTTCTTTTTTACTGACCACATACAACTCCAGAGTATAAGGTCATAGCCTGCACACACACACACACACAGATATGTTTCTTTCGTATACTGTACACACCCACATGCATTTCCGTACAGCTCGTTCCATTTTCGCTGCCTTTTTATTATTATTTTTTTTCAGTATAAATATATATTACCTAAGCTCCGAGACTGTAAACAGCTATGAAAAGAGGCTAAAGAAACAAAGCTTACTTCATTCCTGAATGGCCGACATCAACGGTTCACTGCTGAGATTTCCATTCCTCAGCTCAGATGGAAACAATTCAAGCAGTGAACTATGGTGGGCCCTGTCAATAAACACAAACACAGATTTTTACCCCTGCTGTTCTGAGTCCATAATTATAACTCTAGTGGCAGGGAAAAAAGAGGCATGTTTTTTTTCTGCCAATCTGACGCGACCTACTTTCATTCGAAATGAGACGCACTCTGAATAAACCATTCCGACTCACAGGCAGAAGATAAGTCGCTCTTTTGACAGTTTGGGGGTGAAAAAAGGGGCTTGGTTTCGACATAACGCAATTACTCGCCGGCTCCGTGCTGTTAATGGGCGGCAACTCGATCCTGTAATGTTGGAACCACACTAAAGATTCAACCCCCCCCCC
>QMIH01000002.1:199330-213324 GCA_003987875.1 Clarias batrachus | reverse complement strand
CACACACACACACACACACACTCACACACACTCACACACACCTTTCGCTTCGACGAGCGAGAGAAGGCATCTTGTAGGTACAATGCAAATATTGTTCATCTCAGATTCATTTACAATGTAGCTGCACTTAAGAGCAGACATTTGATCCGTGCTGCAACAGAAGGGCTTCAACCTTGTCCAGAGGGCTGAGAGAGCAAGCGGAAAGGGGAGGGGGGAAAGGGGGGGGTGCGAGACATGGGGCTTTACACCACTTCCAGGGTTACAAACCACTATTTAAGAGGCGTGGGGCCTCGGGGTCATTTAGGTAGGGTTCCTTTGCCCAGAGGTGTTAAATTCAAAACCTCATTTATTATGAGAGAAAATGCTTCTCTTTCGACATCTGCTCACTTAACTTTAATTACAGCTCCCCGTTCACCAGGACCATTATGCGGATTCAACTTCTTAACATAAGCAGCGTGACAACACTGTTTCCTCTAAAGGGGAAAAAAAGAATGAGTGAAGGTTGAGAGAGAGAGAGAGAGAGAGAGGGGTGTTGTATATGGTTTCGCTTATATTCAGTTCAGGTAGCCTAACCTGGTTTCTGTGTGCCAACACTGGAACATAATAAACACTGATATAGTTTATACTTGTTTAGACTGTATAAGTACATCCTGGGTAACTTCTCTAAGCTGCACTTGGAGTAGAGCTTCCATTCTGATTAAAGCTCTTGTTTCTATAGCAACAACAACGCATCCACATGGACCCTCGACGTAACTGAAGACTGAATCAAAAACTCATTAGAAATGTGTTGTTTTTTAACAAAGGATTTTTTTTTTTTTTACGGTTTATTTATCATCGATGGAAGGAGTCTCCGGTTTCAGTGCTTAATTACACCTCTTTGTTTTTTATATCTTTGGAAGTAGATTTAAAAAAAAAAAAAAAAGAAATGGTGTAACATTGAAAGTAGCAATAAATCCATGAAAAGTGCAATATGTTGGTTAACCTTTGATGTTATATTAATGGAAAATACTGGTTAGTGGAACTGTTTTATTCTTTACTAATCACTAAATACGCCGTATGTAATGGCGGATGATTCATTCTAAAGATGTCTTCATTTAAATAAAAAAAAATACCAATAATACTAATAATATTTACTTCTATTTTAGTAGACGGCTCCAGCTTCAAAGCGCCTCTGGGAGGATCATCATTAAATGTGCGCTGCGCTGGTTTCTTGATTCACACACCATGCGCTCTTACAGAGACGCAGACCAAGAAGATTAGCTCGTGTTTTGATGTAAATACTCAGCAGGGATGATACAGGCCTACAGTGTCTTTTTTTTTTTAATCATGCCTGATATTCGTGTGTATACAAGCCATCCTGGTGCCACAAAGCCATTTTATCCATGCCTTTCTTCTGCGGAATGTCGGAACGGCAATACGATAATTGATGGGGAGAAAAAGACTTTAGTACAGAGAATGCCCGGGATTTAGATCGAAGTCCAGGTTTAGGGACGTCCTGTGGGGGGTAAAGATTTAAGGCTCAAGACGGAGGGGGGAGGAAAGCAGACGTCAGCTAAAAACAAAAAAAGCAAGAGGAAGAGACCAGGTCTGGTAAAGATCATGGGAGGCGTGTGCTCTTTGTCTCGACACGGACGCCCGATCGAAGAGTGCTCTGCGCATTATCCCGGCGAAAAAGGCAGTAGCAAGAGTTCAACCGGCGCTGCACTGTTATTAGGCTGCTCTTCAAGCAGTGGCGATTGTCAGCTTGATGCGAGCTTGTCGACGATTCCTGAGTTCAAGAAAGAGCCAGCTCCGACCTGCAGGTCCACCTCAGACTGTCGACAAAGATGTTGTCGAGACTTGCCCTGTAAGATGTTTCGTGTAATTTCGTGGTAATCCTAGATGCCTGAATGGAGCATTTTTCTCTTGCGGTTAAAGGTGTAATGGTCCCGTCACTGTGAAAGCACTCAATTTTCATTCCAGCTCAGAACACCTGCATAGTGTGTCTTTGTGGAGGGAAAAAAAAAAAAACTTGTAGCAACAATATGAAGAATGCCCATACTGCTTAGACGTGACACGGCGTTTCGATGCATTTATTATGTTTTTTTATCCCCAAAAGATTCACAGATGTGATGTTCCCTCTGCTGGTGGTATTAATGGCTATGACAGCTATTACAGCACCATATATGAGGATTTATTTACTGAACACAATGCTGATACAAAAATCTACCCTTATACAGTACATGTTTTTCAGAACATAATTAATGTATGTCGTTCTTTAATGAACGAAAAATACAACAGTTTTTAATTATAGCGCTATTATAGCGGAATCATCGACTCGATTTGATCTGTGGTACCAGTATTCAGCTATAACGCGCATCACACCACACATCAACAGCACACCACCAAGACGCCAGTTGGTATGTAACCCTGTTTCTCATAATGTTTATAAGTGCTACCTGTGAGAGCATCTACTGTACAGAGAACATCTGGACAGAACATAGTGGTTGTAATACAACAATTAGTAATCTGATTGGACCAGTGGTGATAATACAGCACAACAGCACTGGGACATTTAACTACATGCATCGATCCATGTGACGGGTGATCTAACAATCGCTAATGACGCTAACAGTCGGTCGCCAGCATGGGTGAAAGAAGGTCAGTACGGTCCGCGGTACTGGAAAGAGTGGAGAGCAGCTGCCTGCCAAAAGTCACATTCAAAACCAGGCGCAGAAACGCTGTCAGGATGAAAGCACGACTGGTTACGCTATGCCATCTTAAACATCAATTATCTCCTTAATATCTGCTTCTGAACCGCCCGCTAGCTTCTAACACAAGGCTGAATCCCAAATCCCTCTCGAACCCCTGATCAAGGGCACTACTTGGTGTGTGGAACAAGACATTGTACAGCGCTAGCTTTCCGTTTAACACTACATGGAGTTGCGGACGATGTGGAACTTAGCTGATATTCTAAGTGGAAATCTTGTAAGTGAAGCTTGTAGGTTTCTCAGGACTGTCCACCTCATCTGTGTTTTCTTTCCATCATCTTTTCCCTACATAGAACTGGTAAGAGGGCGACACGGTGGTGTAGTGGTCAGCATGTCGCCTTACAGCTCCAGGAGTTTGCATGTTCTTCCCGTGCTTGGTGGGTTTCCTCCAGGTTCTCCGGTTTCCTCCCACAGTACAAAGACCTGCAGATTAGGTTAATTGGTGTATCCAAATTGCCTGTAGTGTGTGTAAGTGTGTGTGCCCTGCGATGGATTGGCACCCTGTCCAGGGTGTACCCCGCCTCGTGCCCTAAGTCTCCTAGGATAGGCCCCAGGCTCCCTGCGACCCTGAATACAGGATTAAGGGGTATAGATGATGAGTGAGAGTGAATGAGTGAGAACTGGTAAGAATTTCAAACTACATGACAGTTAGTTAGTTCCGGCCGCCGCGGATGACTATGTGATGGCTAACCTAAGCAACTAGTTACACAAACAAATCATATTAACCATCTGTTGATGATAAATCGGATTTGTGGAACTGTTGTATAAAAGCCGTATCACACTCAAGGCCGTGCTGTCGTGCTGAATATCAGCACGGCTGTGATATCTTTGGTACTCGGTCCGTGCCCTCATGCCTACAACTGTATCACAGCCATGCTGATATTCAGCACAAGTGTGTTATTGCTTAATTATGGAGTGTCAAACTGACGGTTCAGCCACGCCTGGATACCAGGATTCACTTTTGAAAATATTTCAGTATCAAAGTCTCGCTGTAATTCCAATATTAATCTAAAATAATGAACCTGATTAGTAGGGAATCTACCTACATATAAGATAAAAGGTGTGTGTGGATGTGGGAGGGGAAAAGAGCCGGCTGGCAGATTAATTCCATCTACAAGACACTAGAGGGAAAGTCATCATTTTACATTCCCAACACTTGGATTTGCATTTATCTACAATATAAGAACAGGTCACATCGTTCTACTGCACTAACTGTTCTGAGGATTAAAATATAAGAGATGAAACCCATTAAAGGCACACAGCAGACAGAGCAGTATCTCGGTTGAGATATATTGAATGGGCTGATATAATAATTTTCCCCTGGATCTGCGGGCTGGGTCAGACTCAGCAGGGATTCTGTACAAATGACTGTTTTTTGTCTTTGTCCCCCTGCTGGGAACATCAGGACGTGCAAACATTTCTCTCACATTGATGGATTTAGAGACACAAAGCTAGCGATAAGATTGAATGAATAAAATGGCGGCGGTTTCTGGACTGTCGGACGTGAATCAGGGCCGAGCGGTGATGTCAGCTGCAAACATGCTGGAGGAGGACGTCACTGTTAGGAATGAGGAGAATCATTTTACTTTCGCCCACAGTGGCTGATTTAGTTCATCAGATTAGATTCGACAGGCGGCAACGTGCCTAAAGACTGAAAAAAAAATTTGGTTGTTCATGTTAAAACCTCAGCAGCGACCTCATTTCCCCTCTCGTCTGTTCCAACCACACAGCATTCAGCTTCACCAGTACAGTAATCACCGGCCTGATCATCTGTCATCATCTGCACCTGTTTCTCACTGGATCATGCATTAAGTTAGATAATGTTTTATGCTTAAATGGTGCATACTGTAGATCACTGTGTGGCTTAACAAACAAAAAACATTCCTCTAAAATGCTCATGTACTGTACAGGACTGAAAGTGAGAGCCAAACCGTGCCAAAAACCAGTCCTTGAAGAGGAAAAGAGAACTAATTTCTCAAGACTAAAATGTATAAATATAAAGAATATAAGAAAGTCTGGATTTTTGGAAGGAAACATAAATGAAGAAAAGAGGGATGGATCAAGACTTTGGCAGACGCCCTTATCCAGAGCGACTCACATTTGACTTTTTTTGTATTTTATTATACGTATGAGCAGTTGAGGGTTAAGGGCCTTGCTCAAGGGCCCAATTGAGACAACTTGGCACTCATGGGATTTGAACCTGGGACCTTTTGAACCAATATTTGGAAACAATAAAGGCACTAACCAGACTCAAATACTACTACTACTACTACTAATAATAATAATAATAATTCACTCTATTTACTCTCTATTTCAGACTATAAGGACCCAGTTACATAGCTACAGTAATTAACTTTCTTTTGGCTGCTCCCATCGAGGGGTCGCCACAGTGAACTGTGCAGACCATGTGATCTGCCCACAACTTGGCACAGCCCTCTCATTTTACCCGCTGCATCCATTGGCTGGGTAATAAATAGTGACGGGCTGATGGCAGGGCTCGAACCGGGATCCTCAAATCCCCAAATCATTATCTAGCCAACCAGCTCACCATACAATAAGTTGTTTTTTAAATCAATTCAACAACCTAAAGAATTTATTATTTGTATATACAAATAAAATAGACTTTTGGCGACACCTCCTTCAGGCCAGACTTACTTAAAATAAACTGACCAGGCACATAACTTTAAAGCTTATAAGCTTCCCTTGTTGATAAAGACATAATCTTTAGAGAGTAAACATACACTAGCTTTTTTTTGTTTTTTTTTGCTAAACGACTCCAAACAGCTCTCACTGAAAAGAAAAAAAATCCTCGGTGAAACACAATGTGCCCGTGTCCACCAGGACAGAGCGCACAAGAGAAACCATCATGACAGGTCCTGGCTGCGTGGAAGTCGTGAGAAGGAATCATTTGACGTTCACCGTAATGAGGCTTAATGAAAGGGACTTGGGTGAAGAACATGTTTTTATCTCTTGGTGGGGACCAAATCTCTGACTTCCCATAAAACGGTCCCAAAAAAGGTTTCCTTTTTGTCCTGAGGTTATGGTTAGTGTATGATTCAAGCGTAATAGCATTGGATCTTTAATCATTTCACTAACGACAGGTCCTCACCAGGATAGGAAGACAAGCATGTGTATTTGTGAACGTGTGCGATTCCCTTTTATAGACTAAATATAGACTAAATTTGACGAGACGAGTGTGTGCGCACCTTGAATAAACCTGGTGCTCCTCTCCACTCACGGCACATAGATATTGTTTTTCTAGGGCTGTTTATGAAAGATTTCCAAGTTGAATAGCGGGAAAAAATGAATAAAAGTGGTCATGTCGCATTATGCATCATCATATTTCAAAACATCCCCGAGTTTCACTGGGTTTGTGTGTGTGTGTGAGTGTGTGTGTGTGTGTGTTTGGGAGGGGAATTCCAGTGCAATTTCTAACATTTCCCCACATCACCTTTCCACCTTTGAAAAATTACCTCTAATATAAGCAATATTTCTACTGGAATGTTTTTTTTTTTTCTTTCTTTCTTTTTTGCAAGTTCACAGCTGCAGTGTCGCCTCCTCTGGAGCTGTCAGCATGACTGACGGTTCTGACAGTACATGAATTTCAAATCCAGGGAGAACACATGCGTCTGGGAACGAGAACAGGTACAGGAGTCATGTAATAGAATTCAAGATCAAGCAATTAGAAGACATCGCAATGTAAAGTGGGCGCTGGGACTTGATGCACTCCTTCGTTTTTGGCCCATTATTTATCGCTGGAGTGTAGCATAGCGTTTCTTCCTCATCTTGCTTAACCAGGATTGGCCAGGAGAGACAAAACCCGAGAGATTTTGCAGTCAATTATATGCCGACAATCAATCTGCCGGGCCGGAGCAGACACGGGTGCTAGTCAGTGGAGCATCGCACAGCCTTGGTCTCGCATCGTGCCTTGGTGAATTCGGGCACGTCTCGGGCTCGTCTTTGATTGCCAGCTTTGGAAAGCTCCGCGCTCACATCATCAAGCATGCCTGCCCTTCCTGTTTTTCTGATCTGTTATGCATCAGCTTTTGTTTCTTTTCTGTAATGAACCCAGACATCGAAAGCTTCGGCTTCCAATCAAAAACCCACAGATTTGAGTCTACCGGAGGGAAAAAAAAAAAAAACACAACTGAACGCATACAAACATCATGATGAAAAGTCTGCTGCAGTTTAAAAGCCACCCAAACAAACACGAGCCACGCTACAAAAACGCCGTGATCACATTCAAAGACTTAATTTGCTTCATCTTATATTTACACACAAAAGGAAACATGTCCGAATGAACAACAGCTTTCTGAGTAATGAAGGCGAAAAACATGTCAAGGAGCACCCTTTCCCCTCGGAACCCGAGCCAGGCTTCTGACTGCAGACGTGCTCCCATATGTTCTCCCATCGAAAAAGTTAGTGGCGATGAAACCAATTACCCAGTTTCTGCCCCCTGGTAAATATTATTCCTTGACAAATTCTTTGAGCTGCACCAGATTGTTTGAGGTAATGATAATGCACTGCACCAATATAACAGATGGCACATTATATGTTTGTTGTTCAACAGTCATTTTATCACTGATAGTCACTAACGTGAAGCTGTAAATGTGAGAACAGATTCACGTCAGCGCAAAAGTTTCGCTAACTTTAAAAACACTGAGTCTAATTTATCATTCGGAATATGAGGGAATTTGCTTGTTTGAGTTTACGCACAAGAAAAATAAGTTTGACAGTATCATAATCTAGGCACCAAGGGAGCCCGACGTCTCCGTACCATGGTATTTACTGTAATTTAATGGTATTTTTACCACTGACATTTTTGTATATTTGCAGATATAATACATATATATCACACTACTGGACATGTTTCTAGCATGATATATACTTTGATCATATACATGTACATTATAATGATACATGCATACATACTGATACAGTACTTTGATGATATATACTGATACATGATATACACTTTGATGATATATACAAAATACATATACAGTATATTGATATACAGTACAGTATACTGATACATGCATACCTACTTATATGATGTACTGTATACCTTGATGAAATATCCAGATACATGATGGTTCCAGCATGATATATACTTTACTGATATATACATTGCTCATATAGTACATATATTACACATTTGTGCATTGTTCTAGCATGATATATACTGATACATGCAAACGTACTGATATGATGTATATACATGACATAATGTATACTTTCTTGATATAGTACATGCTGTGTATTACACCATTGGGCATGGTTCCAATAGTGTGATATATATTACACTTTGATTATGTATATCACAACATTGTACATGGTTCGCGTATGATATCTACTTTAATGATATAGTATGTACATCACAATATTGTACAAGGTTCAAGCATGATATAGACTTTGATGATACAGTATATACTGATACATGATGCTGTATATACTTTTTTTTTGTACCGATATTGTACAAATATACACCATTGTGCATGGTTCTAGCATGATATAGACAAGAAACATGATATATACATTAATGATATATACTGATACATGCGTACATGCTGAAACTATATATGCTTTAATGATACTGTATACGGATACATGATACATGATATATACAGTATATCACACTATTGTGCAATGTTCTAATGTGATATTGTGTATATACTTTGGCACAATGCAACATGTACTATATTACAGTATACATCAGAGTTCTCCCATGCACAGTACTGTGGTACTATTTAACACTTAGATACTGTCAAAAATATGTCATACATGTTTATATGTCATTTTACCTGTTACATTAGCCACCAATGGATAATGCACAATACCTTGCTGAATCCCATGGTACTCATTAGGTACCACAGAGGCTACCAAAGTTCAGCAGGTCTCTACTGTAAAATGGGACTGTCTGTACTACAAAATACCAGTAGTAACATGGTACAGTATGTACAAACATACCATATTAAATACTTTGGTAGCCACTGTGGAATGCAATAACTACCATCAAATTCACCAGAGTATTGTGGTATAGTACACACCATAGTATCCACTACCATGGCACCCACTGAAGTGCTACAGTACCTACAGTACCCTTTAACTCTATGGTGCCTACCATGGTGATATTGTGGTACTGTATATTAGTAGTAGTATGGTACTATGGTAGTAGCAAGATTTCTTAAAAGTTAATCAAAATACACAAAAATCTGCTTTGAAAAGTAATACATGTGTATGTATATCATATACTGTATAGTAGGTGAGTGCTTTCTGTTGTTCTGCACTGCGCAGATCAAAGCAAGAATCTGGCTTTGGTCAAAATCTCATTATCTGTACAGAATAATCGCATTAACTACCACCCATCAAACTAAAAGGTTCGGTATCAAATTGTACTACACAGGACATTTTTGGGTTCAGTCCAGTGCAGATGCAGCACCGGGACACTTGCGTATTACCCAGCAGGTTTTTCCGGCCTTGTCGGCTCCGTTGTTTTTGTACATGACCTTTGCATAGCCTTATCCTTTCATTGGAGACCATACTCACTCAAGTTTTCACAGGGTTTTTTTTCTTTTTTTTTTTCAAAATTTTACCCCTTTACGCCAGACAGTGGGTGGGTGAAGTTGCATTTAGGCACGAATTGAAAACAGCTGGAGGACAGGACGAGAAACAGAGGGCATTCTTAAAGAGCAGGACTGCAGATTTTAAAAGTAAAGAATGACAATACATTATAGCACTATGTAGACCTTTGAAAGCCTATATTGTAGTAGTGTTCGTTCACGCTCTTCTTAAATGGCCTGTTTGTATTAGTCAGAAATTTTTAATATCGCCTGTATGGAGTATTAAAATGAATACAAGTGAAACAGGAATGTCAGATATTTGTAACTCCTTAATAATAGGAAGAGTAGATCCATTCTGAACAGTATCTATTAATATCTATTATGGGTATATCGAGATCGCCTCTAGAGTAAAGACACTCTGTAGCCCAGAAATTCAATATTTTCATTAATTCACTCATTCATTCAATCTTCCGCCTTGGCTTTATCCTGGACAGGGTCAGGCTGGATCTCTGGGTGAAAATACATCCTGGATGAGATGAGTCACCACATCCATCTATCAGCACGGTAGAGTTTTGTTTTTTTGGACACTGAAAGAACATCCTGTCCAAAACTCCACACACACAGACAGTAAGCTGAACATCAACAAATTGATTTTGTTTTCTTTTTCTTTTTTTTCCAGGAGTCTTTTCAACATGGTCCTTACATGTCTTCCACATTCATAGACAGATGGGGAGTAAATCAAAATGTCAATACAAGCAATTACAAAAGGTTCCAGCATGTCTGTTAAAACCTGGCACATGAAGCATTTACAAAGCCGTATGGCTTCACCAAATATTCATAATGACCTGAATTAGTAATGATAGCCATTTCCTGTTCATCTCTATCTCTTCCATTCATCCTCTCTAAGTTATATGCACTATGCATGGAAAGGTTAGGAAAGAGACTGGAACGTCGAAGCCGTTCCAAAGTACAGTAGATTGTTTTATTGGGAAAGGATAAAGGATTTATAAAGATGTGGAAAAACTGTGGAAGTTGGTGACATGCTATAGACATTAGCATAATCTAGGTTATGATACTGGATGGGATTCTCTATATAGGATTGTCAAAGAGGCTGTCTACCAACTTTAAAGCAATGAGTAACTGGGGCGTTTTAATTCATGAGACAGACAATGAGGTCATGTCCAGGCTCTTTGAACAGCAGTATGTATTGTATTTATTGACCCAAGGGGAAGGATATTGTGTCTCCCAAAAGATAAAGAGTCAAATTTCATCTCCGTGTGTGGCACTGACGAAGAGGAAATACTCGCTTTGAGTGCTACGGGTAGGGCTAGCTCAGTGGCTAAGCTATTAGAGTACTGATCAGAAAAAGTCCCAGGTTCAAACTCCACCACCACCTAGTTAGCACCATTGGGCCCTCGAGCAATGGCCGTAACCTTCAACTGTTCAGATGTATAAAGAGATTTAAATGTAAGTTGCTTTGGACAAGGGTGTCTGTTAAATGTAAATCCATGGAGACTGGTTTACTGCACTCCAAACACCCGACTCCAAACACCAGTGTTTTTCAACCTAGAAAAGACAAGATGGAATTCCAAATTTGATTCAGGAATGAAGGCCAGAAGTATCATCACTTTAAGTGTACCTGCAAACTAGTACCATTTAAAGGCCCTTTCTAAAGGACATTAAATGGGGTATATACTATCTTCCAGAAAACAGAACTCGAGTTTTTTCTCAGCAGGTGAACCAGTTCCTTATCAAGAGTGATGTCCAAAGAGTGCAGAATTTGTTATTTATTTTAGAAGGATTTATAATTGGGCATTGGTGTCTCATTGGTAGATTTTTCTCCTACCATACGGAAGACCCGCAGTAGGGACCCCCAGCCAGTCCAAAGCTTACTGGATGCTACAGTACGCCAATCCTAAGCAAAAATAATATGTAAGGATTGCATCAGCCTGCATGCTGAGCCCGGTGAACCGTTCTACAGTGGATAGCTGCTCCTGTTAGCTATATCAAAGTTCCTTAATCATAACAGAAAAATTAATAAAAAATAGGCAAACATTTGTCATTTGTCAACTGGCAAGCAGAAGCAAATTAGGGAAAAAAAGAGAAAATGAGAACAATATCAGTCAACAAAGCAAAGGCAGAAGAATGAGAAAGATAGCAGGCTTAATTCACATGGAAACAAACAAGGAATATTGACTGATAAACAAACAGCCAAGAAATAAAAGGGATGGAGGTGTGTATATATACACACACACAACAAGTAACAGGTGAGCTCATTCAGAATGAGTTAATGTGATGAGAGAAAACTACAGAAACATGGTGGCTTAGTGGTAAGAACTGTTTCCTTGTACTGTAACTCCAGGGTCAGGGGTTCAGGTCTGTGCACATGGAGTTTGCTTTGTCTCCCCGTGCTTGGTGGGTTTTCTCTGGGTACTCCGGTTTCCTCCCACAGTCCAACAACATGCAGATTAAGCTGATTGGTGTTCCCAAATTGGTTGTAGTGGATGTGTGTGTGTGAGAGAGAGAGGTTGTGTGTGTGTATGGGGGGGGGGGTGTGCACCTTGTGATGGATTGGTACCATTCCTTGTGCCCGATGTCTCCTGGGATAGGCTCCAGGCACCCCGTGACCCTGTACACAGGATAATACTGTATAGATGGATGTGTGAAAGAAAACTACAGAATTGGGTATGATGGCAGACTGAGGATTCTGGGAGTTGGAGTTCCCAGACTGTATGGAAGCATGGTAGTGCAAGTGAAATAAAATGAAAACCACACATATTTCAGGAAACAATGGGTTTGCTAGCTTAAATTAGGTGATGGGGGACAAACAACAAACAAACAAGTAATTAATATTTATGTAAATGCATAAATTTAGAGGTAGAAAACTTTAAATAGTAGGTCACAGAATGAGATTTGAGACACAACTCCAGGCATGCATACCGTGCTGCACTGTATCTGTTGATCACTCTACCAGAAGTTAACACAGCCTCATTTTGTAGAAAATCTGCCCTGTTTTTGACTTTTCAAACTGTGATCTAACACACCTGGCTCCCATTTTCAGATGCTGCTGAAAACCTTGATTAAGCTAAAACGGGTGTGTGAGATTAGGAATGGATCTAAACTCAGCAGGAGGGCAGATTTACAGGAGGGTTGTGGTGGTCAGAGGGTTAGATTTACTGTATATGAGCTCTGAAAATGTGAATATTATAAAGCTCAGCTAGTCTTTTTTTCTTTTTTTTTCTTTTTCTTTTTTGGAAAGTCTATGTGGAGAGCAGCTTGTTATTATATTTGCATGTTGGACTACATGACAGTAAACAGCTGGGCTGCCACCTGGAGGACTGCAGATGAATTTTCTTTTTTTTTTTCCCATGACAGCATTTGGCAAACTAATATCACATTTGGTTAAAAATAAATAAATAACTAAATAAATGAACACTCACCGTTTTTTAAAATGAAGTTTGGACATAATAAGTATTTAATCTAATGTGTTAAATGTTGACCAAACAGGAATGCATGTACAGTATAGCAGTGAAGCATAATGCACAGTATACTGTGTATCTACGACGTGTAACATCAAGCTGCATGCATAAGTGCCCCTATGAACAACAAGCAGATATTTTTTGAAGAGCCAGTACTTCACAAAACCAGCCTAAATACTAGATGTAATAAACCATCTTCTGCAAGGGCATTTAGTGGTCAAACTTAGTATGTATCTGAGCCATCTCTATTTAACTTCCTTTATCACTCCTTATACGGACTTAAATAAGGGCAAAGGAATTACAAGATAATGGAGATCCAAGCAAGAGATCATTATGGAGCAGCCAGGCTAAACTCAGCTGCCTCATTTATAATTTACCATTTAATTTAATCAGAAAGGCCAAACCTGAGCAGGGAAATAACGCCTCATGTCCTGGACCCTGACTGAGCTATTAAAGAGCTCGCCGTGATCTTGACTAAAACAAGAGCACCAATCATGCCCATCAACAGGTCTAGACAGCACATGTAGTGCACTCATGATACGTCGCACAGGGATCTAAAAAACACGCTGCATCGCTCAGTCTAACCATTAGATCCTCTTAACGTATGAGAGCTCTCTTAACTAAGGTCAAAAGTCCTACCACACTGCATACGGTGCATCTGATATTACTCATGGCATGCTTTTATAAGCACACCCTGACATATTTATAGCGGCAGTAAACGTGAACTACATCAACGCTAAGGAAATATGACGAGAGGAAACTGGATAACGCCATGGCAGGCTCCGCAAGCACACAAAGAGCCATAGTTATTGCAAAACCAGAGTTTTACTGCAAAGCCAAGCTAAAACTTTCAAGACAGCAGATTTCAGAATTTGTGTTGTGGCCTATAATTAGGCTGACATTGCTCGAGGGGCAGTGGAGCAAAAAGCAGCTTCTACTGACCTAATTTATGAATCTCACCTCTCTAAATGAAGCATGCAACATTCATTAATGTTTGCATTTTTAGTGCATATGTATTAGTTTATATGAACACTCACACATATCATGCAACATGTGCTTAGCTGAACAATAATTTAGGATATTTTTGTTCATTTTACACATTCACACCAGATCCATTACTCATCTCTCCCATGCCATTTTTTGCTGCTCTGTATCTTCTGCTATTTAGTATTTTTTTACTCACGGTTTTGTACTTCCTTTTA
>QMIH01000002.1:168850-198979 GCA_003987875.1 Clarias batrachus | reverse complement strand
GGAGGAAAAATTATTATTATTATTATTATTATTATTATTATTATTATTATTATTATTTCCTGCTAGTCATTATAGGTAGTCAGTTGATAGCTTGCTATAAAACTACAAGGGACACAACCCCATCCTTACAAACTGTACAACTTACACAACTCAACTGGCGTTATTGCCACATCGATTTCCACATGTTCGGCCAATAAAGGAGTTGCTGGAAGGCCAATTTTCAGACGTGAAGGAGGCAGTCCGATTATGGCTCTGGTGTACTGAGAAAACTTTCTACCTTGAGCACTAGTGAAACACTGGAATAAGCGCATTAGTGTAGCACTGGATTATACTGTATATGAAAATAAAGGCAGTGTTTACTCATAACTGTGTTCTGTTATTCTGCACAATCAAAAGCTCCCGTTTGACCTTAATGCCCCACTTAGCTTGCCTTTGTCTCAAGAACAAGCTCTAAGCCCTCGCTCAGACTGCCAGTCCAAATCTGATTTTTATTGTATCCAGATAAGAATCAGTTTGGAATCAGATTGCTGTCATTGAACAATAAAAAAAAAAAAAACATACTGAATCAGATTTTTTTTTTTTTTAAATCTGCTTTGACCCACATGCTGCAGTGGTTTCAAATCAGATTCAATTAAGATTCCTAAAGATGTGTCTCAGTGTGGCTACTCTACCCACTCAAATGGGATTTCAAACTGTCCGGTACGTCTCTTGCGAAATGACACTGAAGTTCAAGTCCACGTAATCGCATGGTATGGGACATGGATTCATGGGTTGAAAAATGTAGACAATGATGTAACTAGACAGCAAAATGACCTAAAGGCTAAGATGTTATATCTCCATTCGTATCTGGCTTTTTGTTATCTGTCTGTTGTTATGAGTCTCTAGCATTTGATGTCACATAGCACATGTGTTACAACGTACCCACAGCAACCGATGCAGAAAGGTCGACAATGTTCAGACAATGTGTCAGTCTGAACAAAACCAAATCCAATCAGATCACTTTCAAATAACAGTCAGTCTTAAAGACGTGAATTCTGAAACAAATCAGATTCAAATGCAATCTGGCCCAAAGCTTGAATGTAATCAATTCAAGATTTGGCAGATAGTGGCTAGCTACAGTCTCAAACTTATAATAATAATAATAATAATAATAATAATAATAAATTCCTCAGGAGCATTATGTTATGCCAGGTGGACCTGTTAAAATGTAGCACATCAATACTGGTTTGTTCTATAATTTTAGCTACAGTCAGAAAGCTAGCTCACATGTGTAACAGGTATTTTAGTTTGTAAGTCTCTGCTTTTTATATTTGTTACCTCAGGAATTTATTTAACACCATCTACAGCTGTGAAATACACCACATCAAAACTGTTTTGTCAATAAAGGTAAGTTATAAAACTGACTAGCTAGCTGCTTACACTAGCTAACATTTGACCTAATTAGACACAGTGGAATTTTATTATTATCTTAAGTCTGATTCCACACTGATCTGACAAACTTTCAATGATGTGCCATAACTGGGATTTTAATTAAAAATAATAATAATACTAAGAAAGAAAGAGAAAAAAAACAATTGCTAAAGCAGCTAGCAGGCTAATTACTGCTAAGAAACTAGCTCACATACTATATGTATTAGGATTTGCTTTACATCTACAGTATTATTTCACAGTTAATTTTTACAGTTAATTCCTTTAACACCAGCTTCTACTTTTAAATAGACCAGATTAAAAAGAATTATCTACTAAAATTAGTTTAGTTAGCAATTTTGCTCCATTAGGATTCAGGTTTTATGTTTGTTTGTTTTTTGTGCGTGTGTGTGTGTGTGTGTGTGTTTAAATTGCAGAAGTATTTAATGGGTGTTTTAAATAGTAACACATCCAGAGTCATAGAAACAAAATCAGCGATCTAAAACAAGTTAAGTGCTTTAAATGTCACACTTTGTATCCAGACGAACTTCAAATATTTTCAGATAGCTCCTTGACCTTGACTGACACTGATATGAAGGACAAATATGAAAGCGAGGCATGCACGCACGGGAAACGTGTATAAAAGCGAGAGATGATGACATTTTACATTTCCTCCCTGACATTTCTCATCAGTTACCGTTCAGTTTTTTTTTTTTTAGACTGGAATCGAGAACACGTTTAAAGTGTAACAGAACGGCACAGATTTAGCGGAGGAGCACAAACAGTATGGGGGGGAGGTGGGCTTTGTCAGACATGATGACTGGAAACTTTGATCTTGCTCTCCGAGACCCTTGAGGGTGACTATTGATTGCGCGACGGTGCACAGGAAGAGAAAATGTATGGAATCAGCTCCAGGCTGTGGGAAGGCTGGCTGTCACAGGAGGCAGGCACAGAGGATCAGCCATGGCCCAAGACTTTTGGGGATAGCGCCGAGAACGCCACTGCTACAGAGTTTTTCTGCACAACACTCGACTCTGTATCTTTGAACCCTCAGCTCAAGAACCGCAAAGTCTGGATAATGCTGCAGGCGAGCAATTAATTGCCATCTCATAATGGAAAGCATTTTTTCCCCCTCGCATGACAAAAGATGAATATAAACAATATAATTCCTCTGACTAAAATTAAAATGCGCACACTCGGTAGTCTGCACGAGCTGGACCCACTCAGTTAAGTAGAAACATTGCAATTTCTCATCACTCTGCATCGGTTTTCTCATGTATTAGCCTTCAGCCATTCAAGTCAATTTTATTTTGGTACTTTAAAAATGGCTGAATTGAATAATACCATTAGTGTGATAACATTTTGCTAGGCATAACTAAATCTTTTCAGTGCGCTGCTGACATTAATTATGCATTGCATAAAACAAATTGTTTAAGGTACCATCAATCTGGATTGCATTATCTACTCCATTAATTTCATTGTTACGAAACCAAAAAAAAACAAAAAACAAGGGCACTGGTGGATTTTTTTCAGCAGAAAAAGAAAAATACACAGAAACCAGAGTGAGCATCCACTTGAAAAGCCCCGAGAGTGACGCGTCCCGAGGTCTCGCTTCCTGGACGGGCTCCAGACGCGCACTGATAACAAAAGATCAGCAGAAAGGACAACACAAGCTGAATCTGGGGTTTCAGTGTGCAGCAGATGGTTGAGATAATGACCAGCTTTGGAATAAAGAGCAATCCAAAGGAGAGAACATCAAGCTGAAGGATTGGCATGGGACAAGAGTAATAAGAAAATGATAGAGAAACAGAAAGAAAGAAAAAAAGGAACGCCTTTGATGGTGGGAAATAGACACAAAAGACTGTGCAACAAACATTTTTTATGTAAGTACACTCATACACACACACACACACACACACACACTTGGAAAACATATTAAAGCTTTTTCTTTTCTTAAAACCTCATTCATATGGAACTTGGCAAAGTTACAAATAAATGTTAAAAAATGATACAGATTCTCAGTGAGGTTAATTAAAGGTGAATTAAAGGTGCAGTAAACAATTTTGTCTTTTAAAATCCGTTCAAGTCTCCTTAGGCTCAGATTTGTGATGGAACCAGAAATGGCTACATCAGTTGGAATGAACTAATACAATACAAATATGAGCAGAAGGTGCACTATTATGTGTTGTTGTTGTTGTTGTTTTGCACTGGTTTGCCATAATGTTCTCAAGGCATCTGGTGGAATCTAGTGATATGGTGATGGAAAAATTTTTGCAAGTCATTCTTTTCTTTACTTTTTATTTTCAGAACAGTTACTGTAGATATGAAGCTTGCTGCAATGTACTGAACTGTACAAAGACCTGCCTGGTCAAGGTGCTTTAAATTAATGGCTAATAGATTTTTCATATTTTGGAAAACTATTGCATCGAGGAACGAAACTAATTACTCAGGGTACAAAGAAAACCAAGGTCCTGCACATATTTGTATTTCTGGGGGCATAGTGGAAGAGTTAAAAAAAAAAAAGCTACAGATACAGATAAGTGGAACGCTTAACAGATACAGATAGTGTCATTGTGTAACATCCTGAGACCGGAAAGATTAAACTATGCTGCTTGAATATAAGTGCAAGAAATTGTGCTTGCTGAATTGACAGGTAAGTTTAAGTGCTTGCTTTCAGCGATTGTTAATCATATTTCTTTTACAGAACCTGCGGCACAACAGAGGCTCGAGTGTCTCCTCTGAATGTGAGAAAGTGAAGGGAACACGACCTGCCACTGACTTTTAGAATCAAATATGCAATATTTAAAAAAATCTGACTACATGAGCTAGAAAGATCGAAACAATCAAGTAACAGTGGAAAAGAAAAGAAAAAAAAAAAACTGGAACGGCGCTTTTGGATGGTCAGTGGAGCTTGAAAAGGCAACCTGCCTCCACCTCACTGATGAGAGCTTTGGACTGGATACAGAAACAGATTGCGCTGTGTGAAAACCAGGCGACGCGACCAAGCTACATTTCTACATTGTGACCTGTAATAATTACCCAACACCCAAAATAAAGCAAGGCCTAATGAACGTCATATCCAGGCCTGTGAAGATAAATGGTGCTTGAATGCGTGTAATGAGTGTATTCACAATCCATCCTGAAATGTATATATGTTTTTTTTTCTTCCCGGGGCTAATTTTGCACAAGTGCAGACGGGCAAGTCAGTGCCAGCCGTGAGCTCTCCGGGGGATCCGGTTTGGAACTCTCGCACAATTCTGCTGGCAGAGGCACAGTAAACATCCGGTGCTCCCAGGCACGAGCGTTTGAGAGCAACGAGAGCCAGACACAGAGCTCTCAGACTCCTGCTCCGTGTTCTACTGATGTGGATGCTGGGAAAATTATGCAAAAGCTTGGCTTTGGCATGCAGCCCTATCATTATCAGACAAGGACTGACTCACACTCAAGTCCAATCATCTTTATATTGTCCTCCGTGTTGCGTATGCACATTTCATGTCTAAACATTAACGGCAGAAAAATATTAGCCCACTTAGGGTGAACCCAAGATTATTACTGCGTATTGTCGACGAGAAAAGCCCGAATGAGAAAAAATAGAAGTCGAATGAGTCGGTAATTACTGATGCAGTGGATCGATACGGTGGATTCGCCACCAGTCCTCATGTCATGATCCTTCATTTATAACTGCAAAAGCAATCAATAAAGAAATGTGCAGTATTTCTGTTTCTCCGTTACATAAAACATATATTTAGATTTATGTATAAATACACAATATAATTTAAGAATGCAATATAATGTTCAATAGTCCACTCTTTTGGTAAGTCTTTTCCAAGTAAAATATAGTATCAGCTTTCTTTATTGCCTCAAAGTTTGACATTTCCAGACATTTGCAGATACTGTTCTGCTCACTAGAGTTTTAAATAGCAGTTATTTGACATTTATCAAATTATGCTATTATATTTTTAAACAATTTATCAAATAATAGTTGCATTTGACACTGTGTGGCGGCACGGTGTCGTAGTGGTGTGCACTGTAACCTGGCACCTCCAGGATCGAAGGTTTCGATTCCCTTCTCAGGTCTGTGTGTTGGAGTTTGCGTGTTCTCATGTATTGATGGGTTTCCCAAACAGTCTCCCACATGCAGATTAGGCTATTCGGCTTCACAAATTGCCTGTAGTGTGTGTGCACCCTGTGATGGATTGGCACCATGTCCAGGGCATTCCCCAAATTGTGCCCAAAGTCTCCTGGGATAGGCTCCAGCCCCCCTGACACTGTACAGGATAGGCACTATAGAATGTGAATAAATGAATTTTGTTACATTAATGTTATGTAACATCTGTAAAAAAAGAAAAAAAAAAAAGAAAGTTGTTGTCACATCCTGACATCCTTCACCAGCCTTTTTCTCTCTTTTATATAAAAAGTACTTAAGAGGCTTTAATTGGCTCATTACTGCAGTAATTAATATGTTTCAGCCAGCAACATTTCTTTTAACCCTAAATGATGCATTGAGGAGCTTCTCAGTCTTTAAACAAACAACCAAGTTGGAAAATGGATACCCAGAGGTGCCAGAAGAACACAAACTCAAAATCGTACTCCACTACAAGTAGAAGTACCACTTAAATTTTATTACTCAATTACTTAAACTACAATGGACATACCCTAAAACACATGGTTCTCAGCTCTGTTCCTGGAGAACCTCTGCCCTGCACACCTGATTTAATGTAACTCATCAACTCATTAACAGTCTTTTAATTGAAGGTGTGATACAGTAGGGGTCCTGTGTATTAATTAGTTGATTAGTTCAATCAGACGTGATATTTTGCACTAAAATATGCAGAGCAGTTGTCCTCCAACAAAAGGTTGAGAACCACTGCCTTAGAATGTACTGTACAATATATTAAGTGCAAAAGTACTTTACAAAGAAACTGATTTTTGCTGGATATCTATCTGACTGAGCTACTGATGAACAGTATTTTACACACAACTGAAGCCAATGCTGTGGATAACATCAGTGTGCAGGTTTGATAGAGATTTGTTTGTTTTTTTGAAGAAATCTAAAATATTTTTGCCTAAACAAAAATAGAAATTAATGATGAATGAATGAATGAATGAATGAATGAATGAATGTGCATTTCCTTGTATGTGTTCAAAGTTCATTAAACCCTGGAGGCATTAAAAGAGAAATGTTTAAGGATCATTTATTATTTTTAAAACAATATTACTTTTATCAATATAATAAAATATAAAAATATAATAATATTATATTGTTATTATTTAAAAACAATTGTATTATATTAATTGTAGGCAGTGTAGTGGCTTAGTGGTTAGCAATGTCGATTTGCTTTTCCATGGCCCGGGTTCGATTCCCACCTCCGGGTCTGTGTGCATGGAGTTTGCATCTTCTCTCCATGCTTGCTGGGTTTCCTCTGGGTACTCCAGTTTCCTCCTACGATCCAAAGACATGCAAGTTAGACTAACTGTCATTTCAAAATTGCCTGTAATGTGTGTGTACACATGTGTGTGTGTGTGTGTGTCCTGTGATGGATTGACCCCCTGTCCAGTCTCCTGGGATAGCCTTCAAACCTCCAGCGACCCTGTATGAACAGGATGAAGAGGTAGAGACGATGGTTTGGACATGGCTGGACAGAGAGGCATAAACACTGCATACGCGTTTAGACGATACATACAGTACAGCGAGAATAACTTTCAGCATTGGTAAGTTTTATGGATAAAGAAGAGACACCTTGCAACAGTAGCTCTGCTGTGCTTGTAGTTTTACGTTCAAGGGAACTGTGGCTTTGCAGATGCTAAAAATAAATAGTTGATTAACTTTGTTCAAAAAAAAAAGAAAAGAAAAAGGTTTTATCTTCTAATAGCCAGTGCTGTAGTGGATGGCAATATATCTCGAAATAAAAAGAAAGAGAAATCAATCCAGAGAAATGTGCTGAATTCTTTCACAAAGGCAGATGAAACAATGATAACTTGGTGATTATTAAATTACTAAAGTTAATGAAAAAGAGGTCGTAGACATGATGGCATGATTAAACTTGGGGATACTGAAAGCATACGCAATACAATAAAGTTAAAGGACGTGCCAAAACATTATGAATTTAGTTTTAAAAGCTTCAAAATGGACCCAGAAGAATATGGAGCCCAAAAAAACACGTGGGCGTGGCCCGTTGGCCAGGTAACCGTCAATCACGTCAACCGCTAACCAATCTACACTATCATAATGATGTGCCAGTCATTTCTGTACACCATGATTGGTGGAATTGACAGGAATTGGGACTCTTAATAGCTGTGTAGGAAATGTGTTACGATCTGGGGTTGCTTCAGGTGCTCATATCTAGACTCAGCAACGTTATGTGGCAACAAAATAAAGTCAGTTGACGTCCTGAATGTACCTAATGACCAGGTTATCACATCCATGGAGTTTCCCTTCCCTGATGGCACGGGACATGTTCCAGGACGACAATTCCAAGGTTCACCAGCCTCAAGTTGTGAAAGATTAGTTCTGGGAGCATGAGGAATCATTTTCACACATAAATTGACGAAGCCAGAGCCTTGACCTTAACCTTCAATACGAGATCTCAGCTAAAAATGAATGCAACTCTACAAGCGATAAATGTTGTGGCATTGAACAAGGTTGTTGAATCAATGCCGCACGATGGATGCACTCTGCAGGCAAATCGAGAGGTGATCCAATGAAATATTAGTGTGTGCAACACCCTTTTTTTTTTCTTAGCCAGGCAGCGTATATTGACAGCCTTCATAAGTAGCAAAATTATTTTGAGAAAGTTTAAAAATGAAAATCCTGTACATATTTTATGTTCCATTCCCCAGTTTTGGCTGCTTCAGGCTAAAATAATTATAAGTCCATCAACTGTTAACCTTCTACCGTATTGCTTTGGCCTGAGGGTGTGCAGAAACTCTTGAGTATAATTATCAGTTGGTTCCGAGAATGTAATATATCACTACCAAGCCACACCACGGCGCATCCTCTATCTCAAACCCGTTAGATCTGCTGAACCTGCACTCCAACTCCCACCACAATGAATCCAAACCTGACACCAAAAAATGTGAATTTATAGACTCGGCAATGAGATCCCGGGGGAAGGAATGAATTAGGAAGAAAATGCGCTGGCAGTGTGCAGAATAAGAATGAGCACACGACGGTCATCTTGTATTTATGCAGCCGATCTCGTGCACGGACTAGAATCTAGATTGTAGTTCATCTTAATCAGTTTGACAGCTGTTAGTCTGAAGTCAGTTATTATTGGCCACCAGGTTATAAAGGTCTCAGTCATCTTCAGTGGAAGGTTTAAAAACATTGTGATTTAAAGCCAAAGGGGAATGAAAAGGTTAAATGCGAAAGATTTCCTTGTTTTTCTTCTCCAGACGAAGTTCTGTGTACAGTATATCCCTACCAGACACGGTTCCAAGGGGAACCCATTTAGGAGGTAATATGAGAATGATATAACTACAAGACCCATAGTTGGCTTTTTAAGGAGGTCCGAGTGAACATTCACAGTGAAAATTCAATTTCTTCACACATTATGTTTTCATGGCCTCTGACAAGATCGAAATGACATCATGTGGATGAAGCAATGTAGTTTCCAGCGCGCGCTGGCAGCAGGCTCGTGGCGCTTCCTCCACCCGGCCGCTGGAGGAGACAGTGATTTATGGCGTGGCGCGACGTGGTGGCGGAGAGAAAAAGTTTTAACTGATGCTTGCAAGATTCACTAATGAACTGCAAGCTGGCAGATGAATTTTTGGGGGGGAAATGGGTCGTGGGCAAGTGGGCTGAACAGAGGAACAGCAGATGGAGCTTTCTTACCGAGCTCTTTTTCCTCCACCATGGTATCCTTGGAAACAGCGTGGGCAAACGGCAGATGCTCTCCCATCGTAGTGACAAACATTTATAAGAATCACAGCTCTCTATGCGACATATCAGCATGCTTTCGTATGGCTCGCAGTAATGGCCGTGCTCGGGTGATGGATTGCTTTCTGAATGTCAAACTAAATGAACGTGGCATCGCCGAATGCATTGGATGCTCATGGTTGCACTTGCTATTCCATATTGTAATGGACAGTGTAAAAGCCTTTTAAGCTTTTTTTCAGCCTTTCTTTCCTGGCAAAGGAGGTGACTTAACTGATGAAAGTCCACTCAGGCAGAAAGAACCGCTCATGTGCAAATAAATCACTTGTTTTAATCGTTTTAATGGCGCCGCCTCTGCTTGGTAACAGATCCTTTCTGATATCCGTGTAATTCATGATGTATTCCGTATTCTCATTACTACTGCCAGGCGCGGGGCGTAATTCAAAATCCTGCCCTCTTCAGGAAACATCAGCCAAGACGAACGGAAATCTTGGATCTATATATCCGGAGGGGGTGCATGCACGCACGCATAAAAATGAAGTCGATCTTGAAAGCGAGTATGTATACATCAGTGTCTTTGTATATTACTCTAGTCTGTGTGGACTTCATATTCTTGTTCATTTCTTCCTTCCTGGTTTAGTATGTATGTATGTATGTATGTATGTACAGTATGTCTGTCTGCTCGGGATGGCGATACTCACATTTCATCATGTCGCAAAAAAACAAACTTCTAGTCTAATTTACTGTAAACCACGGAATCCTTTTTTTTTTTTTTTTTTGGTCCAGCAAGCTTTATATTTATCCCTCGCATCAGATCGTAGTCCTGATGAGCACTATGATGACCTGTGAGCCTTTCTACGTAAAAAAACAACAACAAAAAAAAACAAGGGAAAATAGAAAATAGTGTGCTTGTATATCTATTTAGAGCGCATTATGTGAGCATTACATAAAATCCATTCGGGTCCAGTTTCATCCATGCTATCGGTTTAACTGCGTTACGTAATGTACATGTACATAAGACCTGACATGTTGTTGTTTTTTTTTTCTTCCTTCCACTTTTTATGTAAATGAGCCTGAGCCTTCATGATCAAAACTGTTAACATGCATATTGTGCTTATCAATTAGGCAGCATCTCCGGAGCGCTGAGGCAGATGGGAATACAGCTGTGCGAAAGTCGGAAAAACAATCCGTGCCATTATTGAGGCTAATATCCAGGGCAAGAGGGAAAAACTCTTAGCTCTGTCACCCGACTCGCTTTTCTCTCTTCACCCGGCACTGCAGTAATCTAATACAACCAAACAACCCACTCATGCAGGACGAGACGAAGAAGCCTGGCAAGATAAACACGTTCCATTAAAAAGACATGTTTTTTTTTTTTTTTTTTTCCTCTTTCTCCTCCGGCGTGTTTTCTCTCGTCAACAGTGCGAAAACAGAGAGTTGTACCGACTTCACTGTTTATTCGCTTTGCTGTAGGAGATTGATTATATGCAACTCGCAGGAGGAGCGAAGGTGATGTAGGTATTCTGTTCCGAGCCCGAGAACGAGCCTGGTCAGCCTGATTACGAATGCGCGGGGAACGATTTCCTTTAAGCCGAATTTTGATTACAGCACCACAGACGACCGTGCAGAAATTTTTGATAAGACATCTCGAGAGCGCAGGTATTCACAATCTCACATCTCAGCGAAAGGTCAGCCCCGCTGAGCCGTTCCACATTTTGTTTTAAATTGCACGTGGAGTAATACTCTACAGTGAAAGGCTTTTATCAAGGAGTCGCCATCCTGTGTACATCCGAATCAACAGAACCCGAGAGAAGATTTGGCGATTTATTTTGCAATGAGTCACTCAAACTTCAGGGCAAAGTGACTCGTTCTTGAACGTCCTCTCTCAACCGGGTTTTTTTTTTGGAAGGGGTTTTACTACGGCTATGAGTTATGGCGCATTATTTCATTTTTGTTTTATGACCTTAATTTCTTCTGGTTGAATAATGAATTGTGCAGGTAGCTGTCACTGTCACATTAATTTGGCTCCGAGGCGATGTTAGATCACTCCAGAAGGTGTGTGTTCTGCTGTCAGCCGACGAATGCTCTCTAAGGAGGTATTAAGTGGAGCCACCAATCAAATCTACGGCTTATGGGATATGCAGAACCGGGTAGTTATTTTGCAGTCTGCCTGTATGAATTAGTGAGTCAAACGCATGCCTCGTGTCACGTATAATAAATTTGTACATAATAGGCACATTATAGCAGGAATAAGTTTGCAAATATTGATTCATGCGACAGACTCGAAACTCATTCCATAGGCGTTTTTCATCTCTCTTCTTCGCTTTGCTCTGTGCGTTGGATCTCTTGGCAGGAATCTGCCAGCAAAGTAAGCCAAGCCTTCTCCAAACGGCGGACTGCTGTGTAAATCTGCAAACTGGCTTTGTGAGCAAACCCGATAAGGCTTTAGGACGGATCAGGCTAATTTTACTCGTGCCAGCGCGGTCCATCCCCTGAGCGCGGCCACCGAGAAGTAACGCAGCCTTTCGTCTTTAGGAGGATCATGGGCTGCTGGAGACAGGCCTGCTTACGCTAAGCTACGTGTCAAGAGAATATCCGAGCTACAGATGGCATCCCGGCGGAAGTTTAAAGCCATCAATACACTTTGGTCACATTGACAGCGCTGCGTGATCTAATACAGCTAGCAAATGCAACATATTTGCTAGTCATGCTAAGTGAGCTGCACTCAGTGTTCAGGAATTTCACAGGAAAAGTTGTTTAGACTCGTATTCAGACTATAAAGATTAATACATACTGTATATACAGTATAAGTGTTATTTAAAGCGATAGCAAATAAAAGGTATAGAAAGTATAAAAAGGTAAAAATGTGATTAATTAAGTGATATTTTGAAAAAATAATGTAAGGTTAAGTACTGTAATGAAGAATGCTATAATTGTCAGGGATAACCCCTAGAGGGCGCCAAAGCGCCCGTGGTTGTTTTGTAGTTTTTGTTTTTTGACTTCAGTTCCCATGGGGCAACTCGGTCAGGTGACCAGGCAGGCGCTCACCTGAACCGAGTTGGTGATTAGTTTCATTATAAATAGTTTGGTGTCTTTCAGTTCCTTGTCTTGCGTCTGTTGATTTTCTCGTTATAAATGTCCATATGTCTAGTAGTGTTTTCTGTTTTGTCTCTTAGTGTTTTACTTTCAGTTTCCTTTTATTAAGTTTATATGTTTGATGGTTTCCCTGACCTTTTATGTTAATAAACTTCGTTTCCTTTAACACCTGGAGCCTCTGCAGTTATGCCTCGCACACCAAGACATGACAATAATAAGAATTTTCAAAACACTAGACTCTTATTAGATGCTTATTTCGATCCAACCTCCCATTTATACAGAATTCGATTACTACTTTTATTTTTAATTTTATTTTTTCATTTATTAAATTGTTAAAATTTTTTGTTAAAATTTTTTTTTTTTTAAAGTAAACAAAAATGTTTTTTCCATGTTTTTCAAAAGTCTTTTTTTAGCCCTAGGTTTATTACAGGCTCAAAGGCAAGTGCTTCATTTAAAAGATGTTTGTGTAGATGCAACTGATAATTTGTACGCTCAGATTTTTTTAGCACACGTTGCCTTGGACCTCCAGGGTCGAGGGTTCGATTCCCACCTCGGGTCTGTGCGCCTGGAGTTTGCATGCTCTCCATGTGCTTGGTGGGTTTCCTCCGGGTACTCTGGTTTCCTCCCATAGTCCAAAAACAAGCAGATTAGGCTAACTGGCGTTCCCAAATTGCCCGTAGTGTGTGATGGCCTGGCACCCCGTCCAAGGTGTACCCCAAGTGGCCTTGTGCACCAAGTCTCTTAGGATAGGCTCCAGACCCCTCGTGATACAGGATAAAGCGGTATACATGATAAGTGAGTGAGTTAGTGAGCTAGTGGTACAGTATAACCGTTTTGGTAACCGAAGTGTAGACGTGTAAATATTATCGGAATTCCTGGATTTGACATTGTGGATCCTGATTATTGCTAGCACAAATACTGTAGCGTACTGTATATACTGTAGTGAGCTAACCAGGTTTTAATAGTCTTTCTAAAAGAAACCACCTCGTTGATTTCCCTTCTCACGACTCTTAGCCATAGCGAAGGCAAACGTTCATCCTCAATCACAGAAATCCTTGCCTGCCAGTATGAGTTCAGGACTTAACCAGTTAGCAGGAAAAGATTAGGAAAGATCAGCAGGGTCTAGGAGCATCTTAATCAGGTTTTGCAAGCTCCAAGCTTTGATAAGAGCTTATCAGGGACCCAAAGATGATTAGCAAGGCCCCACCAGACCTGCTCAGAGACAAAGCTGATTAACATTGATGATTTCATTCATGTTTACAAGCCTTAATTACCAGTCCTGCTTATATATATTGGCTTAATTTAGTCCTAGACATGTTTAAATTACAATTTACAGAACTACCAGGACGGTTACCTAGCCAGATTAATGAGTTGATGTTAATGGGTGCACAGATGTTGCGTTATAGAATTTAATCCTAGACCTCCAAATAATCAGAGCTTCTTTTTTTTTTTTTTTACGATCACTTAAACTCATCATTCGGTTTTTAGATTATCATCTACAAGGGCTGGAAGATTGTGTTCATTAAAACCTCAAAGGAGCCACCCTCGGGCCTGGCGCGTCTAATCAAACTGAGAAATTCGGTGCACGCATCTCCAAGGCGGCTGAGTGAATGCAGTAATTATGCGAGTCCAGGAACAGGCGTGCGCGTTGGAGATGGGAGACAGCACACACTCCGATAAGGACTCGGGCCAACTCTCCAATTACAGCAAATTAGTCTGACCACGGTAAAACCTGTACTCCAAACAACAGACTGCCATCCTGGACACATTGCTTTTAGCAGCTCCTATTAGTGCAGTCTGTAATGAATAAACTGTTGTGACAGAGAGGGTGGACGGCATAAAATTACGCTTAGCTATTCCGAGCGGGGCTTCGTCGAGATGGGATGCTCGAGCTGATTTGTCAAGCCGCACCCCGGTGGACATCCGAGGGTGGGCTCTCGGTCAGATTTCGGAGGAATAATTACAGAGTGTCGGTTTTGAAAGACAACAACCTTCAGACCCAACCGGACAGAGTCATTAAACTTTTAAAGTGGTCCACTTAGGGCCGAATCCGGACCACTCGGGGGTGCATTCGAAATGAAATGACATAGGACGACAAAGGACATAAATTATACAGGAAGGTCATTTTCTGCTTCAATGGGGAGGGGACAGAATCAATAGAAATTACACCTGGAATCAATATTTCGTGCATACATATATATATAAAACACATATGAGTAATTCTTTTAATATTTCACTTATTGACTGATTGACAAGATGGGGGAAAAAAACAATGCAACCAATGATCGTTCTTTTCCATTAAGCTGGATTTATTCATAAACTGTTCACAGGAGCACTAATAAAATAAATGTGGTTCATTAATATCTAGTCAAAACAAAAAAACTACTTTCGTTCTTGAGTTTATGTAGAAGGGTGTACCAGGGTCAAACCAGGACTTTTGATTGCACAGAATAACAGAACACAGTTATGGGAGTAAAAAAGACTCGCTTTATGTTTCTATATCAAATAGAACTGGAATAAAACTAATCCCAGCGTTTCACTAGTGCTTGGATACCTTCAAGGTCTGAAACACTGGCCTCTCAGGAACTACTTTAGCGGCCAAACATGTGGAAATGGCTTGGAGCGAGGTCGGGACTGTATGAGAGATGTGGCAGTAACTCCCAGCTGACTTTCCTGTGATGTGCAAGTGGTGTCCGTGAATGATTGTGTGGACAGTTCCCACTGACAGATGCGTCTCTTCCACAAGTTGTTCGCAAGTTATCCATCGATTTTTAAGCATTGAGCATTTTACTCGCTGAATATTCAAGGGAACAGTCGGGATGTCGTCCGGAATCATTAACTCACGGATGTACAGCCTTCTTTAAAACGTTTGCACTGTTCAAATGTTTCAGTGCAGTCGCTGTAAGTGTCGTATCACCGTACTGTGCTTGAAGTCTTCTGTAAATGTCAGTTGGTTATACAGATTCACCAATATTAAATATACTGGAATATGTTAATCACTGTTTAATTTGAACCATATACATAAATTAAGTGCAGATTGTGTGAAACCAACGTGCGTGGTCTTTTGCTTTTGTTGCCTGTCTGCATTAAAGGTCCCATATAATATAATGATTTTTAACAAGCTACTGTAACATATATTGTATCATAAAGATCTCCACAATGTGTCTGTTAAAATCTTTTTCACTCCTTTTTCAAACACGCTGTTTCAGTGTCTGGAGCGTTTAACAGCGAATGAGTTTGTGCTCCTCCATGGCCCTTTTCAAAAGTGCGTTCTTCTAGCTAATTTGAAAGCGGGGAACAGGACTTCTGTGAAAACAACAGACTACTGGGTGGAGGAGGGGCTTTGTAAATCCCCCTTCCCGCCTTTTTTCCTTTTCCCGCCAGAAATGATGTCAAGGTGGGACATTTGATAAGTATGCCCAAGCACATTCATGGACAATAGTGGAAAAAGTCTGTTTAACATGGCTGCAACGAGTGGTACTGTATATTGCGCCTTCTTTTAGGTCGAACTATTTCCATCTGATCTCTTTCAGGAACCATGTGTTTCCGTTTATATTTACAGTACAGACCAAAAGTTTGGACACACCTCCTCATTCAAAGAGTTTTCTTTATTGTGTTTTTTATTGTGTTCTTTATTGTGTTCTTTAGCCCAAACGCGTCTCTTCTGCTTGTTGCCTGTCCTTAGCAGTGGTTTCCTAGCAGATCTTCTAGCATGAAGGCCTGATTCACACAGTCTCCTCTTAACAGTTGTTCTAGAGATGTGTCTGCTGCTAGAACTCTGTGTGGCATTGACCTGCTCTCTGATCTGAGCTGCTGTTAACCGCCGATTTCTGAGGCTGGTGACTCGGATGAACTTCTCCTCCGCAGCAGAGGTGACTCTTGGTCTTCCTTTCCTGGGGCGGTCCGCATGTCAGCCAGTTTCTTTGTAGCGCTTGATGGTTTTTGTGACTGCACTTGGGGACACTTTCAAAGTTTGCCCAGTTTTTCGGACTGACTGACCTTCATTTCTTAAAGTAATGATGGCCACTCGTTTTTCTTTCTTGCTATAATACAAATTCAACCTCTTTGAATGATATATATATATATAAGAATTGTTGTGTGTGAAATTCCCAGAAAAGCCGCAGTGATGTACTGAAATACTTAAACAAGTTTATACAAACATCAATTAAACATGCCAAAGAGACTAAGCTCACTTTTTTTTTTTTTTTTTTTGTGAACATTAACCAAAGTGTCTGTCTGATCTTCAGCGCTGTGCTGATGCCATATAATTTGCTGATTAAGTAATTGCATGAGTTAGCAGGTGTTAGAGTTAAATTATTGTACATTTATAGCATTAATTAGCAGAATTTATAATTATGTCTATATGAGACAAGTTTGTGTATGTGAATAAATAATATATTTGTGTGTTTGTGTGAATGTGAAACAGGCTGGAAGGAGAAGTGATGTGGCAGAAGGAGCAGAACCACATCACCGTTACGTCCTACAATATTTTACTCCTCAAGGTGAAATTTAATTCAATAATGCTGTATATAATAAAATAAGCACAGAGTCTGCGTGTGTTACATTTACTCCGTTACATTTACTTGAGTAACGTTTTGAAAAAAAAAAAATTCTATGAGTAGTTCTACCGCACTATACTTTTTACTCTTACTTGAGTAGATTTGCGAAGAAGAAGAAACGCTACTCTTACTCCGCTACATTCGGCTCCACTCGACTTTTCTAACCATTTATTCGACACTTTAGATATTCTTTGTATTTGCCAAAATAATGCAGCTGGTGGATCTACCACGTGACTGTGTTTCACCAATCAGATGTAGCAACAATAATCACATGACTCCATTTGACCAATCAGCCGCAGTAACACTAACCACAAGGAAATAAAATGACCTCACAGAAGGGGGGGGGCGGGGTTCCATCTTAACATATATAATTAGCAAGGCTAATAAATATATAATTTTCTTACATTTGTTCTGCTGGAAACAGTTACATACATACAGTCCTGTGCAAAAGTTTAGGTACCCCTTGATAAATAACAGATTTGGGTGATTTTTGAATTGAAAAAATGTTCACACAGTCTCTCTTGGAAATGGAGAAAATGCACAATGTTTTCAGCAAATATTGACGCATAGTTACTTCTTGTGCCATAAATTGAACAAAAATAAAAAATAAAAACATTATTATGGCATTGTGCAAAAGTTTGTGCACCCTAAGAGTTCCAGAGTCTCAGATTCTTCATACAAGGTTTCAGACCTTAATCAACTCGTTAGATCTGATGCATGGAAACAGTTCCCATTAGTAATTGCCAATTTCACAGCTTTACAAATACTTTGACTCTTCACACCTTGCGCACACAGTTGCGGACACTCAACAACCCTGGGTTCCTCTAAGCAGCTGTGCGAGACTGGCAAGTTATTGATGCCCACAATGCAGGAGAAGGCTACAAGAAGATAGCAAAGCCTTGTCAGCTTGCAGTTTCCACAGTGAGAAATGAAATTAAGAGATGGCAGATCAGGGGAACTATGGAGGTCAAGATGAGATCTGGAAGACCAAGAAAACTCTCGGAGAGAACTGCTCGTCTGCTGGTCAGAAAGACAAATCAAAACCCCCATTTGACTGCAAAAACCTGCAGCAAGATTTAGCAGACTCAGGAGTGATGGTGCACCGTTCCACTGTGCCGCGATGGAAGAGTCAGCAGAAGAAAACCTTACCTGCATCCTCATCATAAACTCCAATGTCAGAGGTATGTAACAGAACATCTACAGAAGCCTGATGCGTTTTGGAAACAAGTGCTGTGTGCTGTTAAAATAGAACTCTTTGGCCACAATCAGCAACGGCATGTTTGGAGAGAAAAAGGAGCAGCATCTCATGAAAATAACACCTTGCCAACTATTAAGCATTTGGGTGGAACTATCATGCCTTGGGGTTGTGTTGCAGCCAGTGGCACAGGAAACATTGCACGGGTGGAGGGAAGAATAACAGCAAATTCTGGAACCAAACATCACACCATCTGTAAAAAAAAGCTGAAGCTGAAAAGAGTATGACTTCTACAACAGGACAATCATCCTAATCATACCTCGAAATCCACTATAGAATTCCTCAAGAGACGCAAGCTGAAGGTTTCAGAATGGCAATCGCAGTCCACTGATTTCATGTTCCCTGAACATCATTGAAAATTTGTGGGTGGATCTCAAAAAGAGCTGTGCATGCAAGACGACCAACGAATATTACAGAACTAGAAGGCTTTTGCAAGAAAGAAACTGAGAAAATCCCAAGTACAAGAATTGAAAGACTTTTAACTGGCTATAAAAAGCATTTACAAGCTGTGATATCTGCCAGAGGAGGTGTTACTAAGTACTGATTATGTAGGGCGCCCAAACTTTTGCACAGTGCCACAATAATTTTTTTATTTTTTTATAACATAAAATTAACTATTGTATGCACCAATGTTTGCTGAAAATATTGTGCATTTTTTCCATTTCCAAGAGAGACTGTGTTAACATCTTTCCAATTAAAAAAATCACCAAAATTATCACCAAAAGTTATTTTATCAAGGGGTGCCTAAACTTTAGCATAAGAGTACTACTTGACTACTTTAGTCTTTTCACCAAATACTCTTACTTGAGTAATATTTTTGCTACTCTACCCACATCTGGTTATATTAGAATTGATTTTAAAAAGGCAATATGGGTATCTGAAGTATCAATAGGTAACAATCCATACACTCCTGGTTCCAGTGGTGCATTTGATCCAACACAAACACATGATCTGCTCGATCTTTAAGTGGTTAAAGGCTTAAGAACTCTGAAAAAGACAAATTAGCATAAAGTTTGGTTATGAGTAATAATGAAAAAAAATGTACAGACAGCATGATAATGTAAATGAGTCAAAATTGTTAGAGATATTAACATTTCTCTCAGAAATGGACTCGCTAATAAGAAAAAAAAAGCCTTTTTAGTTCGAATTATAATATACTTTGCACTTTGCATACATCAAATAGAACTGGGTCTGCAATGCATACCAACTCCAATAAATTAGACTTCTGAAATAACGATAATGTGCCAAGACTAAGTTTTGAATATGTCATTTTTTTTGGTGAACATATTAAGTTAGCATATGAATAGAAACCTTATTTTTGCAATGTCACTGGCTAATCTTCAACTGTGCAGGCGGGAGCACATGGAAAAGGCTCTCTAGCAACCGAATTCCTCACAACCTCTCTCAAACTATTTTGGCTTTTTTATATACTGTATATATATATATATATAGTTCATGTGTTTAATCTACTATATGACATAATTGATCCATACAGTAGATCATAGTAATAATGCTGTGCTGTCAATAATGCTGTGATTAGAAAGAGGTTAAATCTGAAATTATCCTCCTGACCCTCAGGGCAAAGGTTATAAAGCTTCTCAAAAAAGGGGGCGGGTGGGGGGGGTATAGTTTAAGGTCAATTAACCCATTAACGATCCATTGGTTGTTGGGATCACCTCCCACCAATCAATCAGAGCTGACCTGACCCGTGAAGCACTCTCAGAGCACACCAAAAGGAGAAAAAAGAGATGACATACTGCAGGAGATGACATTTCCTAGTTTATAGAATAGCACTTGATTTGGCATGGCAGATTTGATCGTATTGCATTTCTTTAAAAGATACAGAGATTAAATTTTCACTCATACCCATAACTCTAGTGGGCATCGGTGGCTCAGTGGTAGGTGTCTCGCTGGCCATGTCGAAGGCCCACCTTTGATTCCCAGCCACTGAACTCGGTGCTTGTCCCAAGCCTGGATAAAACGAGACAGTTGCATCAGGCTCAAAACATGTGCGGGTGTTGGATGGGCTGCTGTGGCGACCCCTGATGAGAACAGCCAAAAGACAAAGGACAACTCAGAAGTCTAAATGCAGCTCTATGAGAAACACGACAGAATCCAGCGGGTGCCTTTTTTCTCCTCCGGTTGTTCATGTCCATTCTTTCGCTGCTATGAAGCTGACATGGAATTACGAGGGGGAAAAATGACCAACGTCATCATCAGTTAAAATTAATGCAAGGCCTCTGTCCAAACATGGCTTGTCAGTATCACAACAATCAATGGAAATGGCATTACGTTAGCCATGGTGCTTCTCCAGGGGACCGTAATTTGAAGTGATCATGATCTTGACTGATGTCTGCGCGGACTGTATCTGAAGGCCGCTGATGATAGGTGACCACGCTCTGGAGGATTCTCATGTAATTGTTCGCTGCACTCTTTTGCCCTATTGCTATTACTGTTTCCTTCATCATCTATTAAAAGCAGTAAATCATAATTTGAGCAACACTTTCTATGGTTTATATGAAATCTAATGGGGAGTATATTGCTGTTGCCGTTGCTATAGCAGCTGATTTGCACTCAAGCTTTGTTTTTTTTTGCCCTTCTTCTTTTTAATAAAACACCAGCCTGGTAAAGTCTGTTTCTCACATATTATACAATTTTTTTTTTTTTTCAAAAAAATTAAGTAAAATAAAAAATTATCTGGCATGCATACAGTGTAACGCGTGACCCTGCTTTTTCTCAGCCTAATAGTCGTTAATGCACTTCCATTTATTTACTCTGACATGCTAATGCATGGGTATTAATACTGCATCATATATCAGGTGACACAGTCATATTCCCGGGCTTTTGTCATTGTCAAGTCGGAGCCGCATTACTATTCACGAGAGGTAGATCTCTGCCGAGTGTAATCATGTCAGACCGACAGTGGATACACTCAGAGAAGAATGTTATGTTTTAATTAAGGATACTTTAGCTCGGTCAGACAGCGAAGGAAAAAATACAAAGCGTAATTCCTCAAATCTCTAACTACATCACAGGGATTAGAGTGCAAGGTGTGAAAATAAAATTAGCAGAATGGAAAAAAGAAAAAAAAAAAACGATAACGGAAATGTGTGTTGAGATGCAAAAAAGTGTTTGATGTCAACACCGAAACTGATTATGATTTCATTATTCATTAGCACAGCCTAAGTCGCAAATCAGCAGAGGATTTGTAAGCATCTTTTGCCGTCTGTTCATCGACCGACGTCACCTTTAGCTAATTTTATTTATCACTCATTAAACCATGACCGTTCAATAACGACTCATTCGCGAGTTCGATCCGCTGCAGCGTTTCCGGATGCGTGAAGGATTTATGCAGTCGTGTACTTAGCTCGTCAAGAAAACGGACTCATTATGCACCGTTGGCTTTTTCAGCTGGAGCAGAAGTGGAACAAACAACAAAATGATCTCTCCAGTGACCCTGAATACAGCGCTCTCTGCGCACCGCTGAAGGATCGTAAAGAACTCGTGAGTTCCAGTGTCCTCTCTGTCATTGGTAGCGCCAACCTTCTCATTCCTCTGGCAGCAGGTCGATAATTCACAGAGAGGGAGGCGCACCTGAGTCCCAAGTGAGTCTGCCCAAAAATGGAGCCCGAGAGGAGGGGGGTACACTCTATCACCACTTCCACGCCAGGTGATGGATTCTGAGGTGTGAATGCAACCTGGGGGGGGGACCGTCAAATATATATATATATATATAAAATAAAAAAGGTCACCTTCACATCCCAGAGGCCTCAGTCATACTCCTGGCTGATAGACTCCCAGTGGAGGAGACTGTCTGAAAAAGTGAGAACTCTGTTTGTTTGTACCGAGCAACCATGCAATGATGTTCGGTATGCGACAGACCTCAGCGACCTTCAACTGCGCGAGACAACCAATCATCCTTTCTGCTCGACTTCTCCGCAGGGGGATTTTATGCCACGTTGTCTGAGACATCACGAAGTACAATTCCCCTTGTTAGAGGTGCTGCGAGACGTCCCGGTGCTAAGTAGACGCAGCCAACGAATCCAATCTAATCTTAAGTCTCGGAGCAATTGATTGACAATATTAATGTCCCTGCAGTATAGATTTATGCTTTTTAATTATGCTGATGTTGAGAGATAATTTGTAGGGCTCGCTGCCTGACTCCCAGACCACCCCTTCTGCCCCCGCTCATCTGACACGCGCTTGGCACAGAGCGCGTCTTCATTGCACCTCATTGTGTGAGTGCTGAGAACCATTTGTTTGTACATAAGCTGATTTATGAGGGGGGAAAAAAAAAATAAAAGAACAGAAAAAAAGAAGAGAAAAATGGGAGGGGCAGTGTTTCACTCCATAAGCGTCGTTTTCTGAGCACTTACTTTGATCACTTCTTTCGCATACATAAACATCCATCCGCACTGACAGCATGTTAACAGATCAGTTTGGACGCATTATACAAGCGAGGCTCCGAAACGACACAATAAAACCCTCGTCTGCTTACACTCGGCTAGGTGAGGACCGGTCCCGAAAATTGTCAAACAAACAACACTAATTGTGCCCCATCTGGCCGCAACGGTCGTTTTTGTGCTGAACTGAAAGCAAACCCGCCAGCTCTGGCTTCCCCTGATAGACGGTGCCATCCCTGCTGGCAAGGTGGCATCTGCAGCGCTCCAGGCAGGATGGTGGGTAGAGGAGTAGATCTGCCGGCCCTGCTGTCTCCCTTAGCCGTGTTTTTCAGCCCCGGATCTATCCTCCCCCCTCGAGGCTGCGGCCCAGCGGAGCGTGTAAGGAGCAGGCGGACTCCTGGACAAGACCCAGAGAGCCAGGTGAAGGATCTGATGGGGGCCCAGGCAACGTTCGGGAAAAACAGGAACGGCACCGTGTCTCTAAAACCTCCTCCAACTGTTGATGTGTCTTAATAACAGCGCACGTCAGCTGGCGTCAGTAAACCGACGCACTCAAGTGTACAGCTCCAGTCTGGTGTGTTCAGGGCCTCAAACCGAGCCGGGCACCGATCGACTTGCAGAGTTTGGTGCTTTTGTTCAAAAATTAGGCTTGCCGGATGAGCTTCGTGTTGGAGGAAAGCATAGCCAAGCGATGCTGGATGGAGAAAGTTGGTTTGGTGGAAGCTGTGCCAAAACTCACCAAGGACTGGACTTTTATTAATAAAGTGCCATGTGGAGGAGGCATCATGAGTACTACACATGCCGGGTTCTCGTTGTTCCTCATGGTGTGCCGGTTTCTTGCCGTAAAATTAGTTTCGAAAAGCTATTATGAACAATTGATCAGCAAACTCGCAGGAAATTGCCTAAAACTTAAGGCAGTAAATTGTTCACAAAACACTTTTATTTTTGGTGTCCTTGAAAAATAAAATCTATGAATATGCTAATTAAAAATGCCTCCCACCCATCTCACACACACACACACACACACACACCTGCCCCTCTGGATATAATGAAATTAGGTTCCACATTAACTAATTAGCCAAGCCAAGGCAAATAAGGAGACAGCAAAACCAGATTTTTTTTTTCTTCTTCTTCTTGTTAATATTATTATTATTATTTTATTATAGAACTCTGGCTTTGCATCTCCAGGGTGTGGGTTCGATTCGCACCTCGGGTCTGTGTGTGGCATGTTCTCCCCGTGCTTGGAGTGTTTCCTCCAGGTACTCTGTTTTCCTCCTACCGTCCAAAGACGTGCAGATTAGGTTAACTGGGGTTTCTAAATTGCCCGTAGTGTGTGTGTGTGTGTGTGTGTGTGTGTGTGTGTGTGTGTGTGTGTGTGTGTGCATGTGTACAGTATTTGTTCCCTGTGATGGATTGGCACCCTGTCCAGGGTGTACTCTGCCTCCTAGGATAGGCTCCAGGCCCCCGTGACCCAGGACACAGAATAAGTGCTATAGAAGATTATTAATACTACTACAATCATCAATAAGAAAACTGAAACTATTAGGGGGAAAAAAAACACATACACACACAGTTTGTCATATCAACAGAATCTCCTTGTTGTGCTTAATTTTCCCCCATCCCTGACACTGGAGACTCCTTCCACAAGTGATAAACATCATGTTACAGAAAACGTCAGCCTTCCATGCATGTCTTTTGTTACTATGCAAACAATAATCTATCATTATGAATCATTTTCTGATCAATCGCACATGAGAACTCAACAGCGCTGATCAGTGGTGGCTCATAAAGTTAAGGCTCTGCTAAGAGTTGCTGATTGGAGCCTGTGACCGATGCCTGAAGGGGGCGCTGTGTCCTGGCTGACCCTGTGCCGACCCTGAACTTTGACCTTATATTCTAACTGAAATATGCGGGAAAAAACAAACAAACAATAAAATAAAGTAAAATTTCACTGTGATGTAAGGTGCATGTCGGTCATGCCTTCTGTACATACACAGATTTAATAAAGAGGTGTTTACAGCATGCACCAATGGGCCTAAACCATATGCATAAACACGTTCCTCGGTAAATACCTGACTCTTAATATAAAACGGGGCATTAATCTTTCTCCTCGTCTTTTTCTCCTCCCATTATCAGCATACCTGTCACAATTAATGACACCCAGCCACCGTGTGACTGATACGTCCATTACCAGGACAATAAGCATATACGTTTCAACCGCATGTCACCTATTATCGTATCAGGGCGGTGTCTGGAGATAATTATTCACTGTGTGAAGACATTTCCTATCATGGAAAAAAACTGATTGCGCCAGTCAACCACATGGACTAATGGGAAAGCAACATTAAATACCAGACTTCTCAAAGATGGATGGTTTGCCTCGCCGTCCTGTCCTTCAAACGCCCCTGGAGTGGCTCCTTCACCAGGCCGACACTTCCAATCCCTGGATCTCCGCTATTCTAAAGACGCACCCGAGCCGATTTGCTGCGCACTGCTGCCTCGTGTGGTGGTGGTTCACCTCACCTAATTATCTCTTCATTCTGACCTGTGATCTGTGCAGTTACCCTTCTGTTTCTGCAAAACATCACGTCTCATTAGTGCGTTTCCGAGAAGCACAGAGCGAAGTGGCACAGCTGCTGATAGAGCTCACTAGCGCGCCGACCACAAGCTCGCTCGAAGCAGAAAGGTCAACAATTATTGCTAATAATGAATTGCTAACAATGAACTCGGATTATTAAAGCGCATGGGGGAGTGTGAGCGCGCTGTGATCCCCGCGTCGAGGGAAGGGACGCGTCACACAAAATGCACCCGCGGGAAAAAATAAATAAACAAGAGGCGATCTTTTCTTTATCCTGGCTTGTCCGTTTGGTTGAGTTCTGTGAGCGCTCCCGTTGTCCCAAATCCCCTTTATTATGTGCGTCTTATTAAGCAGAGAAAGAGAAAAGAAAAAGAAGTGACGATCATTCATACTGCTGCACGCTGTCCTCCTCTCGCTCGAAATCCATCTGTTATGTCAGACAAACTCAGCATTGTAATGAAAGATTTTTCAGGTGACTGGTACGCGATATTGTGAGCGATCGAGCAAGCGCGCGGACAACACGCGGTTCCGTGAAACGTTCCCATAACCGGTGGGTTCGGATGAAGAACAGGACCTTAATGACAAGCTACGTATGATGGAGAGCAAAGGCACCCCATGGAGAAATGACAAACACGTACGACATGCGTCGTCCCCTGCCCTCTAATTAAACCAAGAAGAGACTAAAGCAAAAAAAAAGAGAGAGAGAGAGAGAGAGAGGAAAAGAACCGCCTAAAGGTCTTCTAATGAGTCCTTCTCTCGACATTTAGAGCGAATATCAGAAGGAGCTGCGTTCCATAAATCCAGGCTCGTAAAGTTAATAATATGATAGCATATAATGTGAGGAAAGGTCACTGCGGTGTTCCGGCGCACGAGACAAGATGTTCCAGATCTGACGCAGACTTCTGATGCCTCACCTGGGAGCGGCGCCGCAGACCACCCGGGGATTCCAACCGACCGGTTCGGCTCCAGCGTGAAAAAAGGCTCATTACAGTTATGAAAATAGAGTTTAGCTTTCGTTTTTTATGGTCTTTATTGTCAGGGAGCGAGAGCAGAAGCGAGGGTGAACTTTGTGAAGCGGATACAAGAAGCGAAAAAAAGAAAAGAATTATAAAGGATTAGGTTTTTATCTGCGTCGGTATAAAAATAGACCAAGGAGAGAGGACTCTTAATAAAAATAATGGTTACATCGTGGCGCTCGGAGACACGTTGTCCTGAGAGTAAAGACCGATGCACCAAAAATACCAAAAGATTTAAGGTGGTCATCCCGCAAGGTTTGTATTTCTTATAGTTGGTCAGTAAATATTAATAATAAATAAGAATACGTTACAGAAGACGCTCTTAAAAAGTGTCCCTGGCAGGGCAGCCAATTACGTTTTCACACTTCAAACGACAATACGACAATAAGCACACACGAAGCAGGCTTGGAACGCTTAGAAAAAGCTATATTTTTCTCACTCATATTATAGCAACCACAGAGAACGTGTTATTCCATTATTTTCTCCATTCCAGGAATGTCTGGATGGCACAAACAGGGGGCTTTGATTGCACCACTTTGCCAATGTCAAAACACTTCATCCCGCTGAGACCCCGATGTCATTTCCCGAGCCCGGGGCAGTGGGGTCTGACTCAAAGTCAATCAGCAATCTGAAGGTCGTCGAGGACGTGACGCACCAGCCTCTTTTCCCATTGTGCAGCTGCTTCACTATTTCACCTTGCTCATTAATTAGCATCAGAAAATAATCATAAAATTTGCCGGATTCATAAATCTCCTCTGTCATATAAACCCAGCCACAAGCAAGGACACTTCCGCTTCTCCTTTTTTTTTCTTCTTTTTTTTTTTCCCCCTCAGCATTGGTCAACTGAATTCCCGGAGCACGCCACATTATGGACTAAATCAATCAAAGCGGTGGCTCCATTAATTGCACCGTGGACCCAGGGCCGCCTTCTAAGTGGGGTTACTCGGCAGGCTCCAAGCTGTGATGGAGATGAAGAGGAGGACGCTGGGAGACGGAGACAGGGGGCCGATTTGTGTGACGGAGCCTGCAGCAGGACAAGCAGGGCACTTAATGCAGATCACCGGGAACGCATCATTATATGCGCCATTTACCAGATGCCCATTTAACATGCAATAATTAGATCAGTGCATTTAGAGAAAAGGGGCAAAGGGGGGGGGCGGGCAGATTAAACCTGCATAAATGGGAGTCTGCTATAACATCAAGTGCCCCCTAGGGTTGTCAAAATTATTATTTAGGGGCATTTATTCTTTTGAGTGCCCCAGGAACACACACACACACACACACACACACACACACACACACACACACACACACACACACACACACACACACACACACACAGGTCTTTGTGTTTCTCATTCACCCTGCCTCTCTCTCTCTCTCAGTAGGCTGTGAGCAATATTGTTTGGGCTATTACCCTAAAAGATGCTCAGCCCTCTGCACTCTTTCTTTGTACAGTGTGTCCGCCTAATTGCTCCTCCCATTCATGTCGCACATCTCAGAACTACCGCGCTATCCATGTGAGCACCCCCTCCAGGCACTTGAGAAAACACAATTTCGTATTGTTGATGTAGTGGCCTCAGTGGTATTTAGCAAGAGCTCCCATTTCTCCTCTAAAGGCGAGCCACTTACGACAAAAAAAAAGAAAAGCCAAGAGCCAAGAGATATTCTCATAAATCTCATTTTGTCAGCGTGCCCATGGCAAACAGCGTCCGACCCCTCCCCCGCAAGCCTTTTAAAAAAATGCACATTATGTGACGCGTAAAACCATTTCATCAGCAAATTACCCCTAAGGCCAAGAGAAGAGTGTCAGTAAAAAGCGACTCATCCCCTTATTGTTGATCCGGCGCCACTCGGGGTTCTTTATACGGCCTCTTTTCAAATGCGCCGTCCCATTTCAATCCATTTGACATCTCATCCATTTCTTGTTCCTCCACTAAAAAAAAAAAGGTTGAATAAACACAAACCGTACTGGAGCGATGAGGCGCTTTCGGGATCGGAAAAAAAAACGTGCCGGGTTCATGGAAGCTTCTGGACCGGCTGTCAGTCAAGCTTTTGCACACAACTGGAGGAAAAACAGGCACGTCTGCTGTACTGAATGTCTAGCATGGATACATACGGTGTATAGACTTTCTAAATGAGAATTTATTATATACAGTATCAGAACCATGATGGCATTTGGGGAATTCAAACTGATGCTACCAAAATCGATAACTATGCCTATCCCTTAGAAATTTTCCCCTTGAGTATTGAAATCTTGTAAGAAATGTGCCTCGGCATACGAAGCATTTTGGGCGAAGGAACGAACCGAACTGAAACAAACACCAGATAAGTTGTGTGAACGTCCAGGATTGTTTGCGTCAGTGGAAAGCCAAGTGAGGCGAGATTTCTCAGTCAGAGAAAGCCGTTTTGAAAGAGTCGACCCATGATACTGTACCAATGGAACATTTGGCATGCATTCAATAGCTACGTGATTTTTCAGGTTTTTTTTTTTTTTGTAATATTGGTCATAATTTTAATTATCTACATTTACTTTATTTCTAATAGAAAATTTTGTATCGCAGTATGAATTTTCTCCTTAACGACTCGCCTCCGGAACGAACTCAATGCGTTCGCTCTGGGTTCCGCTGTATTTTGATGTGCTGTACATCTGCAACATCCAGTACCACAATATCTTTAGTATATGTGTAGCGACCTGTGTAAACTCAGAGTCTGAGACTAAAATTGCCTTGCCTTGGCTTTCTGCCTGCCAAGCAAAGTGCAGAGATCTGGTATAATAAATGCCTTCTGCCTAAAGATCTTCAAAAGCTGAGCTTAGACACATAACTTACTTTACCCTCAAGCAGTGAACATATGCTTCACTAATACTTTCAATATTCCAGTCTCTTTTTCAACCTAATCTCTACATCTTTAGTGCACCATCCAGGTCAGGTTTTTGAGTCAAACCTCATTTAAAGAGGCTACTGTATTATGTCTGCTATAGATGTCAGTAATAATGTGTGCGTGTAGGGGGTGGGGGTGGGAGGAGGGGGGGGATAAAGAAGCCCGGATATTACAACTATGAAGCTATTCGGAGTACATCAGAGATGATAGAGGTAGTTATAAGGGCAAAGGTTGGCCATCCAAGTTATTAAAGGAATATTTCTAGTAGAAAGCAAAATTGATCTTCAGTAGTCTGGTTCAGGGTTATCCTGGTCAGGCATGCGATGGATGCAGAGCCTACAGTCGTGGCCAAAGATTTGAGAATGACACAAATATTAGTTTTCACAAAGTTTGCTGCTAAACTGCTTTTAGATCTTTGTTTCAGTTGTTTCTGTGATGTACTGAAATATAATTACAAGCACTTCATAAGTTTCAAAGGCTTTTATCGACAATTACATGACATCTATGCAAAGAGTCAGTATTTGCAGTGTTGGCGCTTCTTTTTCAGGACCTCTGCAACTCGACTGGGCTGCTCTCAATCAACTTCTGGCCCAAATCCTGACTGATAGCAACACATTCTTTCATAATCACTTCTTGGAGTTTGTCAGAATTAGTGGGTTTTTGTTTGTCCACCCACCTCTTGAGGATTGACCACAAGTTCTCAATGAGATTAAGATCTGGGGAGTTTCCAGGCCATGGACCCAAAATTTCAACGTTTTGGTCCCTGAGCCACTTAGTTATCACTTTTGCCTTATGACACGGTGCTCCATCGTGCTGGAAAATGCATTGTTCTTCACCAAACTGTTGTTGGATTGTTGGAAGAAGTTGCTGTTGGAGGGTGTTTTGGTACCATTCTTTATTCATGGCTGTGTTTTTGGGCAAAATTGTGAGTGAGCCCACTCCCTTGGATGAGAAGCAACCCCACACATGAATGGTCTCAGGTTGCTTTACTGTTGGCATGACACAGGACTGATGGTAGCGCTCACCTTTTCTTCTCCGGACAAGCCTTTTTCCAGA
>QMIH01000002.1:156321-168461 GCA_003987875.1 Clarias batrachus | reverse complement strand
ATGGTTAACAATGAAAGAACAATGATTTCAAGCATCACCCTCCTTTTAACATGTCAAGTCTGCCATTCTAACCCAATCAGCCTGACATAATGATCTCCAGCCTTGTGCTCGTCAACATTCTCACCTGAGTTAACAAGACGATTACTGAAATGATCTCAGCAGGTCCTTTAATGACAGCAATGAAATGCAGTGGAAAGGTTTTTTTTTTCAGGATTAAGTTCATTTTCATGGCAAAGAAGGACTATGCAATTCATCTGATCACTCTTCATAACATTCTGGAGTATATGCAAATTGCTATTATAAAAACTTAAGCAGCAACTTTTCCAATTTCCAATATTTATGTAATTCTCAAAACTTTTGGCCACGACTGTACAACTTAGTGTAAACATGGTGTGATTTAATTTCTTTGTATTAATCAGTTAGACAGATCGTTCTGCTGTACAGAAAGACAGACAGACATGCACATCTATAGACTTTAATCTGAAATAATAATATCACTGATTGCATGAAAGCTCATCAGATTATTTTTAGCTTTAACCTCTTAACTATTAAAAAAATAATAATAATAATTCCAGTCAATGACGCATACTTACGCCAGTAAATCATATGAAAGACGATGTAATTTGATTCTATAGTCCAAATGAGCACACTTAATAAACTACAGGTTAAATAACTGATGATTATAACTCATTATATACAGTAAGCATTTTTAGTCTCGGTTCCATTTTTCTTTTCTTTTCTTCGCTTGTGTCTCCAAATTGCATTTTTGTTTTTCCTCTTGCGTTGTTTAATTTGTTTTTGGAATTGCTGTTGTGTCTTAATGATTCTGGGTTGCTTTTAGCTCTGCTGTCGTGTTTTTTTTTTTTTTTTTTTTCAGATTCGCTGTCTTATGTTCTTTGGAAAGAAAAAAGATTTTTGTTTGTCCTTTGTGTCTCAAAACTTGCTGTTTCATTTTGAGGTGTTTGCTCTGTCTCTAGTGTCTCTGACGTTGCTGTTTTGTCTTCACATGAAGCTACAGTAGCTGCAACCGTTTTATTCGTCGCATGCCGCTAATCCATTACTTCTTGATATTCTTTGGTTGTCTATTATCCCTTAATCACATCAATTAAGCACCGATTTCCTTTTTTTGCGTCATCTGGTTTGTTTTCTCTGCATTTCCCACCAGGTTCTGTACAGCAGATTTGGCACTGCCTGTTTCTCTTGTCACGCACACGCACACACACACACACTGACACACGGAGCACGGCGGCTGCCACCAGATATGAGCCTGCTGTGCAAAATTACACCCATAAATCATGTCATGGGCAGTTTAATTTTATCTGCAAAGCTAACTAGGCTAAACAGCCAACAGCCAATCATGTGACACAAATCCCAGAGACGGTGGAATAAAAAAGCTCTTTGTGTTATTAGATGGAGATATCATCTATGTCTGACACAACACAAGCTGCGTATGTTTCATAAAACGGTTTGCGATTTAGAAGCGAGACTCCGAGAGAGAGAGAGTGTGGGGGGGGGTATGATATAGTCCACTGTCTTTCGGTTTGGGTGATGGCAAGGTTGGTTGCAGTTAAGCCTCTCTACTAACACAATTCATCACACGCACAACAGCTCATGTAAGCTTTTTAATGTTGTTGTTCTTGCTGCTGCTTATGATTAATTATTTGAAACAATGAAATATGAAACGAGAATCATTTAAACGAAGAAACATTGTTGCTTTTTTTTTTCCTCTTTTCTTCCACATGACGAATATGCGCTGGAGTGTTTTTCCCCCAATTAAGCTCTTCTTGTTGTCACTTTAATATGAAAATCGCTGCTCTATAAACGCCTGCAGGATCCCAAGCTGAAAATACCAGCAAGACAATGTGTGCACCTTCTTGCCAGGAGATTTCATGATTTTTATGGCTGTGTGTGACAGATGGATGCGTGCACGTCTTAATTGCACGTCTCACCGGATGGACTGTTAAGCAGCTGGACCACTTCCTATACCTTCGGAGTCTAATATGGTTGAATACAGTACATCAATGAGCTAGAACAACGTGCCAGACATTAACGCCACTTGAGTATAGCTGCAGATAACAAATCCCATTTTACTCGGCTCCGCTCATTTGCTCAACCCGAGTCCTTCTCTAAATGTGCTCTACAGAAGATGGCAAGCTCCGAGTGTCACATCTTTTCGCAATCCATTAACCCCCCTACAGAGCGCCATCCTTCCCGGCGTGCGTTCTAGAGGATGGTGGGTTTAATGGCTCTGAAGTACACGTGCCATTGCACAGCCTCTAGAAGGTAGGGGGATGCCGGGGGTGGGTACTGATGACCTGTAACATTTTTATTTCTTCCATAAATAACTCCATTAAGATGTCTATAAAAGCACGTCCAGATGCCAGAGATGAGGGAGAAAGGAGCGAACATATGTTGGGTTGCATTGAGATTCCACAGGACTGCCGGAAGGGAATAAATAGACGACGATCAATGTGCTACAGTATCGAATAACAAGCAGTTCATCAAAAAACAGTCTGTCTGGCAACTGAGATACAATGAAACAGGAGGGTCTTTTTTGTAACGTATAACACGTAACATATGTGCAATTACATTAGACAAAAGTTTCAACATGCCTCCTTGTACAGGGAAAATAAACAGAACACCGCCGCTACGCTACAGAGTGTACGGGCTTGATATTCTCTTCTGATGGGAAGCCTAAGGGAACTTGTTGAACTTGGATTTTGTATCTAAGTGTCAGTCGGTGGCATTTTACAAAAATACAGTTTTCATATTTGACTTTATGCATTACAAGTTAATTTGGGGGAGTTTTCTAGTTTTCCAAAAATATAAACAAAGAAAGCAAACCATTTAGTGACTCCAGGTTCTGCTAGATGGATTGACACGGCTAAGATTTCCTGAGAAACGCGTAGGTGCTTTACAGATGTAACTGATTATTTAACATTATTTGGAAATGTAAGATTTTTTTTCTTTTAAAAGCTAACCTGGGTGTCAGTTAGTGCTTACAGTACATATAAGGCTTTTAGGATAAACATCATTGCAGCATCATAGCATCCTTAGTCCTGAGTAACCGCCTGGTCAGGATGGTTTACATACAGTACAGTAAGTCTACAAACAATTTTGTGTATATTTTTGGAAATAGAACCAAGTTCTCATAACTGAACAATTGTACGGATCGATTTTCAGGGAATACGTATCAGGTGTCTGGGGCATAGTATATATACTGTACAAAACAAACAATTGTACTGTAGAAATAGTCAAAAATTGAAAGCTAAATATAATCTGATCAGCTTTAATGTAATCAGTGATATTATTATTATTTCAGGTTGAAGCCCACGTACACGTCTGTCTGTCTGTCTGTGCTGTAGAATTCTCTGCGTAATTTATTAATATTAAAAAAAAATAATTGTTGTAAGGTTGAGTATTGTACACCTTTTTATGCTAAGTTGTACTTCGTTCATCGTCAGCCAAATACTGTACACTCCCTGTTCGGTGATCGGAGAGTGCGGCACAGATGAGAATTCAAAAAAGTTTTGTCTTAAAACGACTCTTTTTTTTTTTTTTTAAAGAAGCTTTTCTTATTAATATCTATTGAAGCAGGTTTTCGTTTAAATTGATCAAGTAGCGTATTAGTAGCTTATCTCAATCCAGCACATAACTGTTCATTACGCTTTTACTCAACATTTTGATTTATGGCGAATACCTACGGTAACTACTGCCAGAGTTTCATTAAATTCTGTCCAGCCAGAACAGACAGAGACAGACGGACTTCTGAGAGGTTTCAGGTTCTCCAATGTATGAAAGGACAAAGGCTTTTTTATTTAATTATTTATATAGAACATATATACTACTGGATGTATACATGCATGATGTTTAGTGTTAGTGCCCATTTTTTTCCCCCTGTAAAATCCTCAGAAAAATCATCTGATCGGAGCAGGTTTAAATATTACGCAATGGGTGCTGGTGGTGTAGGCAAGCGTCAGTCTTTTAAATTTGGAGCAGGAAGCTACAGGAAGCCAGGAAATGCGGTTCGCTTATTTTGCCACTGGGCATTAAAGGGAAAACAACTCCACTTTGGTCTTAACTGTCCATAGGACATCCAGAAGCCTAGTCGTTTGTTTAGATGCAGTTTTGTGAACTTCAGTCATGCTTCCATGTTTTTTTTTTTTTCAGACAGAAGATATTTCTCCAAACCTTCCAAACAGAACATACTGTACTTCAGCCTTCAGTGTAATTCTGCTGTCATGGACTTGAACATTTTACATGCTGAATGAAGTCTGCAGGGTCTGAGATGTTCTGTAGCTTTGGGGTGTTTTGGATTTCTCACCTTGGGGTGAATGTGCTGGGACGTCCACTCCTGGAAAGACTGACAACTTTCCACTTGTGTATTGTTTTTCTCACTGAAGACTGTTGAACTTCAAATTGCTTGGAAATGGTTTTTATATCCCTTTCCAGATTGATGTGCAGCAACAATTGCTTCTCTAAGACCACTGCTTACGGCATGTCGTTCCCTTTCGTCATTGTTGTAACACAGACCTGAATGCTCCGGACCAGACAATTGGCCAAACTTCTGCTTTTCGAGACGTCTACACACCTGCTGATGATCAATTAATCAAGGGCTGATGCTTAGCAGAACCTGGCTGCAACTTACCCTCCTGAAATCCTGAGGAAGCAGCCTGGGGATACTTAGTATTGCCCGCATGTTTCTTATTCGCTTCGTTTTTGTTAAATAAATAATGGCATGCTGAGTAATATATTGTTGATATAAAAAGGCGATATAAAAAATCATTTCATATAATTTCACTGAGCTGTAAAGGACATCTGACAAAAAAAAACCTCTATATAAAGATTAAGATAAGAGTTTCAAAAATATAAATATTGTTTAGGTTCCCCTTATAACACCTGATGAGGTTGCGGGTGTGCCTCCATGCATCAGGCTTGTTTAACCTCATGGGTTTGGGATCTACGTGGTTTGGAGGCTGGATCAACAACCTAAATCTAAAGTGGCTGGCATTGATTTTAATTTCAGTAATTTGGTGCTTCCAGGGCTTTTCTGTGGCATTGAACCAGACAAGCTGGCCTTTGGTCTCCACAGGCATAGGTTAAAAGATTTTCCTAAAAAAATTTGGTTAATTTAACACCCACTTTGGGCTAAATAAGGATCCCTGCAGCACTAAACAGATACTTATAGCATCACTGCATGATGCCCTGTGAATCACAGATGAGAAATTGAAAAAGTAGATCTTCAGCGCTGTTATTTCAGTCGTAAAAATATGAACTAATCCCAGAAAGGATATTCAGTTTAGTTTTTCTAATTGATATCTATTGCTTGTGTCCTGCGATGGATTGGCACCCTGTCCAGGATGTACCCTGCCTTGTGCCTCCTGGGATAGGCTCCAGGCCCCCCACCACCCTGAATACAGAATAAAGCGGTATAGATGATGAGAACAGATGTTGACCTTGAGCCAGGGGGATTATTAGTATCTTTTTCCGGGGATTTTTCCCAGATTTTCTCCCTAATTTAGTCGTGTCCAATTCCTCCCCGTCACTAGGGGGCTCCCACATTAAGGCTACTACTACCACTCAGCCGGGAGGGCCGAAGACTATCACGTGTTTCCTCCGAACCACGTGATGTCAGCCAACCGCATCTTTTTGAACTGCTCGCTCGCGCACCGTTGGGGGCGGCATAAGACACTCGGAGGACAGCGCTATCCGCTCCCTCCGTCGCGCGAGCTCACAGACGCCCCTGACTGGCTGTAGAGCCGTGATTAATGTGGGAACACTCTCACACAAGTACCTCTCATCCCTCCCCTCTGAGAGAGCTCGGCCAATCAGCTCTCTCTAGACCTCCAGCTGCGAGAGGTTACAGCACCACCCGGGATTCGAACTAGCAATCTCCGAATGATAGGGCGAGCGCTTTAACCACTGCGCCACTCGGAGGCCATTAGTATCTTATTTTAAAGTAGATGATTAAATCCAGCACATAACTACATAACATGCTTTTTGCTACACTGGGCTCACAGTCTGGGTATTTTACTCGCCTTCACCTGTTTTCTCTAACAACCGTGTTTTTTCATACAGAGGAGCTTCCACATACTCTGTCGATATACAATAAACTATCAGTTTGATTGGCTCTGTTGAGTGATGCTTATAGCCACGCCCACCTCAAGAGAAAAAGTGCTATATTTGTCCAAAAACGGACGAGATGTAATTTGGCACATACAATAACTACGCGTAATTTTACTTCCACTCAACATTTTGATTTCATTTATGGTGCAGGTTTAACGTCAGGCAAATACCTACAGCAACAGCTGTTTCATTCAACTCTTTAAATTCTGACAGACACACAGACGGAAAATTTGGGGACTGGTTTTGATTCCTCCAGTGTATGAAACATAAAGACATCATTGAAAGAGCGAGTTCTGACCAATGTACAGACAAAACCCTTTATTGTTTATATTTGAGAGTTTGTTTTGATTATATTTTCTTATACATTTATTCTGTTGTATATTTTGTCACATGATGCCATCTTCATTTATTTACAGTAATGTGGTTAGCACTACTCCAGCGTCCGGATTTGATTCCCATCTCTGTGTGCATGAATTTTGCATGTTCTCCCCGTGCTTGGTGGGTTTCCTCTGGATACTCCGGTTTCCTCCCATAATCCCACAAATTTCTAAAAAAAAAAGACCTGCAGATTAGGCTAATTGCCGGTCTCAAATTTCCTGTAGTGTGTGTGTGTGAGTGAGTGTGTGTGTGTGCCCTGCAATGGATTAGCACCACGCCTTGTGCCCAAAGCCTCCTGGTGATAAGCTCCAGGCCCCCTGAATACAGTATAAAGCGGTATAGACAATGAGTGAGAGTAAGTGAGTCAGACATCCACATACTCCAATACATTAGGTGGCGCTATGCATTTACATGGTTTCCAATCCACCAACAAACACAAAGAAGCAGAAAAGTAAACCTTTGCGCTAAGCTTACTATAATCGATATTTTGGAAACACATTTATCCTAGCAGCAACCATCTCACCTGCTTTCCTACTGGAACAGCTGTAGCTGGGCAGATCGAGGATGTGACTGCATACATGTTCAGATTTTGGAGGAACCCAGTGCCAGTGATGATCTCACATTTTAAACAGCAGTCAACTCTCATGTTTTGGTTTTATTTGAGTTATATTTTATACCTGGTACAAACCTATGCTGAAGGTGACGGGGACCCGAGTGTAGCAGGCTGATTCATGCCTGGGTATGATACAGAGTGCCCACACTACTCCAATGTAGTGGGCTTTGGTATCAAGTGTACTCGAATCTATGCCGGAGTCCCTAGTGTGAAAGCAGCTAAAGCTTAATTAAAAATCATTGTGAAGCTGGAGTGAAAAGATCAGCTCTCTTTAATTCGCTGCCATATCTTCGGGATAACTTTACTCGACTGCTACGGCTGCTTGTATAACACGTGTATGCGTATGAGCCTTGATTGTCCAATTCTCTCCTGAATGAGCGGAAAAGTGCTACCTACACACTACAGGCATAAGCGGCCCATATCTGATTTAGTTGCCAAGTAGGGTTTTTTTTTAGCCTGTTTATACAGTACTGTGTTTTTCAGTGTAATCTGAGCTGAAAGCGTCACACACACTTCTAAACTGATCAGCTGATGTGTTTAATGTACCTACTGTATAAAAAAAGGGCGTGTTCTTCTGCAACTTCTTTGGTTACTTCTTACGCTTTAGTTCTTTTGAAACCTTTTTTTTTTTTTTTTAAACGTTTTTGCTTTGCTTCGGCACTGCCGGGGTGTAATACAGTATGTCGATGTTTGGCCATGTGTTTAGATCTCAGTGCAGCTGCGGCTGAGCCACTGCTCCACCGGGGAACCTGCTGCTGATGTTATTTAAATGCACTTTGACTTTCAGATTTATCACTTTGTTAGTATGATTTTGGTTTTGCTGTTGGGTTTTGGTTTGTTAAGATGGTTTTGTTGTTGATGTGTTTCTAAATTTGCTGTTGTGTTGTTGTTAGTCCATCCTTGTAATAATATTCATAATGTAATAATATTGCCATGTAATATTTTGTCGTTGCGTTTGCTTTAGTAATCATTTTTGCTATTTTGATTATGTTTTGATGGATTTAACGTGGTGTTTTTGCTTTTGCATTTATGAATTTGCTGTTTTGTGGTTTATGAATTTACTGTTTTGTTTGTTATTGTGTTGTTTTTGGTTTTCCTGGTACGTTTATGAATTTAGTGCTCTGTTTTCGTTGATGTTTTTACGTTTTTGATTTTGTTGTGATTTCATTGGTTTTGTTGACATTTCTAAATGTACTGTTTTGTTTTTGGTTTTCCTGGTGCGGTTTTAAATTTACTCCTCTGTTTTTGGTTTTGTTGAGAGGTTTTTGTTGTTCATGTTGCGTTTATGAATTTCTTTTTCTGTTTTTAGTTTTGTTGTTGTCTTTATGAAATTCTTGTGACATTTTTGGTTCCGCTGTCTTTTAGGTTTTAGGTTGTTTGATCGTCTTATGATAGGTGATTGACTTGCTCTTCCCCTAAAGACAAATTAATCATTAATAATCAGAATTATTCAATGCTACTGTCAGAGGTGATAATGAATATCGACAAAGTGTCACCTGTCACAAGCTCTCAGCCTTCAAAGTCATATATCCGTCAACGGCATAAAGTCTCCCAGGCGATCACAATATTAGCCAAAGCAGAGGACGTGCAGGCAGGAGCCTACAATCAAACACAGCTTAATCAAAGTCTATGAGCGAAACTTCTTCTTTTAGTGTAAATGTTCTGATTTTTTTTTTGACATCTGGGTGACTCCATGATTGTTTTTTTTTATTCACGACATTACATTTGCAAATAGGCATGTTAACTATTTTTACTGTTCTTTGAAAATGTGCTCCACGACATTCTATGTGCATTTCTGCTAAATAGCTTTAATGATTATCCGCAATACTAAAGAAGACAGCAGGATGCCTGCACATATAACTAACTTCATTTCACTTCACCTTGAAATAAAATCATTAAAATACTTTTGAAAAAAAATCTGATTTGTGCATTCATACTGTACATGAATCCGGTTAACATCGCAACATCCTTGAAATGGCTCATCCTTAAAAGGTTGTGCAAAATAAATTAATTAATTAATTAATCAGCAGCAGTCATCCTCATTACCAGAAGACTTTCGCCTCTATGCATTCTTTGGAATATTCCACAGGTCACGTTATGTGGATTTTCTTGGAAGGTCTTCATTCTTTTCTTGTCAGCTGTCCCAATGAGGACGCAGGAAGCAAGTGCAGTCCAACTTTTATTAAACTACATAAAATAAATAAATAAATAAATAAATAAATAAATAGCCAGCAGTTTACAGCCAGGTGATCAGCACAGAGCAGGATCAGACGTAGGAGAAAGATTAGTAATGACTGGTGAAACAAACAAAGAATATACATGAATGTGGTTGTAAATAGACAATATTCACTGTGACTGTGTGCGTGTGTGTGTGTGTGTGAGTGTCTGTGGGAGGGGAGTAGAGTTCAGGCAGTAATCAGATGAACTTGAGCATGCACACTAGGCGTCGCAGCCCTTAGTGTCGATATCTGTATCTGTAGGCCGCTCTGTGCTCTGAGAGATGGAGTCTGAGCACAGAGACAAGCTTAGTATCAAGGAATGCATTTGCATAATTGTAACGTAACCCCTTTAGCTAAAACCAAACAACACCTCAGAACTCATGCAATCATTTACATACTGATAGTATACAGCATTTTATTACAGTTAGGGGTGAAATATTGAACAGAGAAACTTTGATGAGAGAGCACAGGTTTTCCAGAACCTCAGTGAATTTTTTAATCAGCTGCATGAAGCATTACACGTGTGCCATGGAAGAGACTAGAACACACAAAGTGTAGATCTGAAAATATTTGGATCGTTTTTGGAATCAATGATTTAGAATAAATTGCCGTTATGGGTGCGGCATCTTCACGTTATGGATGTGACGTGTCTGAATCAGTCCTTTACACACCATATAAAGAGCATCACCAAACTGAACTGAATTTTACACTTGAAATAGTAATTATAAAAAAACTATGAAATTATTAAAGAGTCATTTTCTCCATGTTATCTATTGCTTCTTTCTTTTTTCTCTTTAAATTTCATTATTTATGTACCTTTTTATAGTTTGTGATGCTCAGCGTTGTACACTTATAATTTACAAGTAAGGCTTTAGTCATTAAAGCAAAGATAGTATTTTTAGTTTTTCTGAATACATTTGTAGAAACCTTATACATTATGTGTACTTTTTCCTCATGGCAAGGTTGACCTTTGTATGGAAGTACAATAATAATAATAATAATAATGAATAAATAATAATAATAATGGATAAATAATTATCATAATAGAGATTGAGTTTCCCAGTCACATGGGCTAAATTGCTGAACCATAACATCACCCATTCACTTCACATAAAAGACCTGCAGAACAATGAACTTTGCAGAAAGTTCATTCTGTTTTTCAGAGACTCTCACAGTGATGAAGTTTTCATCTCAAAAAGTACGCAGCTGTACAGAGTATTTATTCTCACCTCACCTTGACTTCAACCAAAGACGCCCACAGAGTGGATGAACTGGGTACCAAAGAAGTTAGTAAAATTGAAACTAGAATCTAGTGCTAGCATGAAAAGAATGGCAGAGGTCAAAGCATATCTGGTTCATATTCATGCATTTGTTCCAAAAATATCCAGGGAGCACGCTTCTTCGGAAAGAAAATCTATTTGTTCAAGTGGAGAAAACATGAGCAACAGAATACAAGGTCAGCTCTTCTTGACTCTCTGACTGGCCAGGCAAGCAAAATGGAGAAAAATCAAAAGCGGTCATGGCTGCACTGTTCCGATGGATGGAAAGAGATGGACACGTTTGCTTTACAAAAAAGTCAGTCTGTTCATCTACTCTGTCACGTCCGGCTTTGCAAATAGGGACAGTATTGAGACGATCTACTGTAGGTCCTTGCGAGTCACTTAAAAGAAAAGGAGACCTGCTCAATTCTTTGAGATGAAGCGAAGATGAAAATCATTTTAACAATCATTATTTTTCACATTCAAAAGGGACTTAACCTGTGCACCAATACATCATATATTTTCTTTGTGTTTTTTGCGGCATTCACTCTTAAATGGTCAACAGGATGAAGAAAAGGTTTCTCACGGTTGCGTTCCAGTGACATAAGGCTGTGACATGATTCTATGACGTGATTTAGCCATCATTATCATCACCACATCATGGGGGGCCTGAAGCCTTTCCCAGGAAGCGAAGGGCAAAAGGACAGGATGGGATGCCAACCCCCTTGCTGGGCACAAACACAAACACACTCACAGTCCCGATCATACACTATGGGCAATTTGGAAATGCCAGTCAAAGTACACCACAGTTCTTTGGATTGCATGTTGAAACCCAAAGTACCCGAAGAAAACCCACCAAGCACGGGTCAGATTTGAACCTGCAACCCTAGAAGTTAGAGGTGATGGTGCCATCTCATTATAGTTTTTAATAAAATTGTTTTTATGTGAATAATTTATACTGTTTTACTTTCGACATGGCCTCATTTCCACATAGTCCTATCTCACTATCAGTTAAAACAATAAAACCAGAGACAGAACTTGATTTTCTTCTTCCTGTGATCTTCAGCATACTAATAAATGAAATGCATTGAGATACATGCACTCACAGATATAGCCATTTAGATATAGAGATAGAACCCTGCAACAATAACTATATATACTTAGCTGAACCACGCACAGGTTATTGTTAAGGACAATTGGCCTATGTTTAGAATCTCATTTCCCTTCACTTTAGTTTTGCTTGACATACATATTTGTAAATGCAATATCAATGAGAACATGGCGGGATAATGAAACAGAGAGCGTTGAGTGGAACGGCGACGCCCATCTGGGGCTCCCTCCATCTTAATGTACTCCCCAAAGTCATCAGACATGCAAACCCTGTTTATTTTAGATTGCAGGAGTTAGATACACTCGCTTGCCTGTCGCCTTTTCACCGAAGTGTATGTGACGTGCCGAAGTGGAGCTATCCCGAATGGCTTGTGAACAGGGGAGGAAAACATTTATTGTACGTTGTAACAATAATTAAAGTTTTTTTTTTTTTTT
>QMIH01000002.1:141249-153148 GCA_003987875.1 Clarias batrachus | reverse complement strand
TTTTTTTACAATATGCTTACATGTGAATGTAGTTCGAACAAAATGGACTTCATAGGCATTAATCATTGTGTGTATAATTCTTAAACATGCATAGTTTCAATAGAACAATTATAATGATAAATATAAATGTTTTTTTGTCTTTGCTGCAATATAGTCCATTCATATATTGCAATATATTAATAAATACAAGCACTAGTTTCCTATATATAGAAATTTATATTTAATATATTTTACAATATATTGCCATATATTTCTTCTGTAAGGGAGGATGATGTAATAATAATAATAATAATAATAATAATAATAGTACACAACAGCGCATATCTGTAAATACCAAAATTTTATTCAAGACCCTTCTAACATTTATTCATATGATACCCATGAAAAGAAAGGTCTAAGATCCTCCTTTATTTTCTTTCTACACCAATACTACAGTACTTCCTACTCGCTTACAGTGATTCCTGCAAATGCTTTGTTCGCGGCCATTCAAATACATATTACCTCAATTGATATTGAAACAAATCACAAGAAAATCGACTAGTGTTAATGAAATGTGACTCCCACTAAACCACGAGTGACCGTAAAGCATGTCCGAGTCCACTGAAAGGAGGGCCCACTGAGACACGGTGCACAGAAAGAACAGAACGGGCCATTGCACTCCATTAATGTTGTCACAGGAAAATTAATAAGGATTGCAGTTCAAGGCTTGTTCCTGTAATCTAACAGAATGCCGATAATACGTGTAGCCTGTTCGCATTTTCCCTGGGCTGGTAGGCGACGGCAGGCACGGCGCTATTGTAATGTTGCTGCGATGAGCAAGATCTATCTCGAGATGTTTATTTGTCAGCACTTTTTCAATATAACTAAAAGGTTATATTGGTTGCATGGGCTGATCCCATGGGACAACGGTTATGCTTAATGTGCATTCTGGGCTTGGTTTCGTTTCATTATTCACATAGGTAGGCTATTGTGTGTTCATAGACTTTATAGCTACCAGGAATGAATGAGAATGTGCATAAGGTACAGTATGTGTGTCCAAATATGAATGTACCTAGGGTCCACTATTCCCATGTTCATTGCAGCAATACTTTATTACAACTGCTTGGGTTAGAACACATTCAGCCCAGATATACTGTCGAAAACCAAGCAAAGGTCAAATGTCTGGCCAGACCCTCTGACATCATGTAATTCGATGAAGAGCTATCGTCCTTATAACTCTGGTTTTCATTTCCTCAAACCAACAAATGACCACCATAAATATATCCGCTAACAGTAAAGTACAAGTACACTTATTTTATTGCATCTTCAACCTCTCGGTCATAAAAGTAACAAGATCGACCAAAGTTTCATGAGGCGAACGTATGTCATTTTTTTTTCTCTCTTTTTTTTTAAAACTTGCACTAAAAGCATGATGAAGTTCTTTAGTACAGCGGGTTTTTCTGAGCTTGTGGTGATGGAGTCGACAAGGCTGAGCTGGGGAATTAGTATCGTCCATCACTTACCTGCCTCAGGTGTGCCAGGAGATAAATATATATCAAAAAAAAAAAAAGTATCATGGAAGGGTTCTTTGAGTCTTGAATTGATAACCCATGTTCATTGGACCCCAGAGGTATACTGTCATCATGCAGGAGAAATACATTTCTAGACACTACCTACAGGGCAGGAATGTGTAGAAGATATTTGATGTGCCATTTGCGGTTGTGCAATCAACACCGGAGCTAAAATAATTTAATAATGATTGTTAAAAAGACTTTTAAATACATTAGGCCATAAATTTAGATAAAAAGTCAAAAGGTGTTTAGTAATGTGACAATCTGCTTTATTTAAATATAAGAAAAATAAATAATAAATAAACGAGGCGAGGCGGCACGGTGGCTGACACACACTGTCGTCTTGTACCGCCTGGGCCCAGGATCGATTCCCGTCTCGGGGTCTGTGTGCATGTGGTTGGCATGTTCTCCCCATGCTTGGTGGGTTCCCTCCGGGTTCTCCGGTTTCCTCCCATAGTCCAAAGGCATGCAGCTTAGGCTAATTGGCGTTCCCAAAAAAGAGGGTGTGTGATGGATTGGCACCCCGTCGAGGGTGTACCCCGTATCCCTGAGATCCCACATGACCCTGTGCACAGGATAAAGCAGGTATAGACGATGAGTGAGTGAGTGAGTGAGAGAGGCTAGAACAGGAACAACTGTTTATATATGTTATAATGTTATCTTGTTACCTACTGTAGATGGGGAACAAAATTAAGTGCCACTATACAGTAAATAGATTAAACATATATCTCATCACTCTATACCATCTATACCACTTTATCCTGTAGTCTGGGCCTATCCCTGGACAAGGTGCCAATCCATCGCAGGGCGCACACACACACACATTCACACACTACGAGCAATTTGGGAACGTCAATTAGCCCAATCTGCATGTCTTTGGACTGTGGGAGGAAACCCACCAAGAAACAGGAATCGAATCTGGCCGAGAATCGAACCCTGGAGGTGCAAGGCTACAGTGCTAACCACTACACCATCATGCCGCCTATAAACATATACATCATTCATTCTTCATATGTTCATTTAAATTGGAATAAGAGGAAATCATCCACTTTGGGACGTGCTATTATTGGAAAATCATCCACTTTGGGAGGGGGTAACAGTAGCTCAGTTTGCCTCAGGTTACATCACACTACTGTGTAGTTGTTTATTTTCCTTTACCAGCATGCCCCCACGTGCTTCATTGCTTTCCTTTCTGTCAGTGCAATTCACACAGCTTTTAAAAAGGTGAACTGGTTAAGCACAACTGAAAATGGTCTCAGCATCCCAAAGGATTCTTGTCAGAGCAAACACTGTGTTATAAGGTTCTACACTGAACCAATTTGTGTTCCCTCAGAAAAACAAACCATTCACAATTGCGTCTTTGTTTATCGTATAAAATAAGACTGTTGCTTTGAGTTTATCATGAAAGAAATAAGGGTTCCGGGTGCCCGTTCAAACACATGGCTATGTAGCCTTGCTAATCATTTGTTATATAACCGGAGCCATGCATAACAAGCTCATATATTGGATTTCCAGCTGTCATGCCCCTATCAGTAGAAAAGTGAAACATTACCACCAGCCCGCTGTGAATCTATCAATTCCTGAGAAAACGTCTGCTGCTGCCAGATGCCCAATAACGTCTGCTCCTATCGCACCGATTGTTCTTTATTTCCCCTATTAAATATCAATCACGCGGAGATTAAGAAGTAAGACACCTACTAAGCTGTAATGGGTAAACAGTTTCTCCTTTCCTGGAATATATATATATTCCCTGTAAATTACACGCTGTAATTAAAACGACTTTAAAACCGCTGTCTTGGAGAACACAAAACTGGATCTATTTACATAGCGAACATTCGGAGATCGTAGCAGATGCACGGAGGTGACGAAAAGCCCAAAGCCGACTCGGAATCTTCCTTATTCACGACTAAGCTAAAATAAATTGTCTGCTTTAATTGGTGTCACAATGTGTGGGTCAGCGTGTCTCAAGCGCACAGTAAAAAGGTGACAAATGGGACAAGGTCTCTAACCGCCAGTCGACGCTATTATAAAGATTAAGGGAAAAAATGCTGTAGGTGTCGGCAAAAAAAAAGAAGGAGATTGAAATACTGCCAGGAGATGTATTACCGGGGTGGAAAGTGCTCACTGCGCTCTTAATGGATCCTGCTGATTTACGGCGAGAAGCCCCGGGCCAGGCCTGAGACCTCTGGCAGCCATTTTCTCTCCATTGTCCTCGCACTGAGGTTTTACTCGATACAGCGAGAGTCTCTCACGAGTGCCAGGACTTCTGAAGTGACAAGCTGGGCACGAAAGTCCTGCTTTTAAGTCGGAGCATATCTCGCATTATCATAACGGACAGATATTGTTGTAGCGTGTTAGCCACCAAGCTGTCCAAGTGTTCGGTTGGCACCGGATAGCATATGGATTATTAGCATACTATGAATTCATGGAGAGGGAAAAAAAAAAAAAAACTAATTCACATTTGCCTGTGGTTTCAATCAATTCTTCTCATTTTTGAAGGTAACGATGCATATTAATTCACACATGTTTACCTCCGTCAGGTTTACCATCCTGGAAATGTCACACGCCAAGTGTTTTATGGAAATTTTCTTAATAGACACAGACAACAATGTCATGCAAGTGATCTCCAGCCAGTGCCACTGCTTCACCAGCTGTTTTACACCCATTCAAAGGTTAATTGTAGATCAAATAATCATGCTTTTGTGTGTGCGCGTGTTTGGCACCAAACCGAAACCTCCGGTGAAGCGATTTGTAAAGATCCAGATTCATTTCCGTGCAACAGCCTGGCATTTGGGGCTTCATTTGGGGCAATTTGTATCCTAATTACGTGGAAACAGAAGCAAGATTTCAGACTCGACTGGCAAACGACTTTAGATCTTTGTCAGAGATGCCAGAGCAGCAATTAAGAACATGCAGCCATGCGTTGCAGACCGCAATCAACACGCTTTGCGTTCTCTTCTCATCTCGGGATCACCGAAGCGTGGTTTTGGAAGGAATTTGATGAATCACATTGACTTTCCACTTGACCACCAATTGCTGAGACCATCATCTCTCCACATAAAAAAAAACGAAACAAAATGGTTTGACAATTAACTTTGGAGTCTTTCTTTACTTATCTGCATTGAGTAATGAACAGCCAGTGTACCCTGCATTCTTACAACAATCAATAAGAAAGCAGGATTTTGCTAAGCCGTGAAGCTGATGATGAGTGTGTATGTCAGAGAATGCAACTGTTCCTTATGTGTGTGTGTGTGTGTGTGTGTGGTCTATCTGTTTCACCCCGACTCCACACAGCATTTGTATTGTAGCATGACAGTGAATGTGTCACTTCTCTTTAAAGAGATTTACGGCAAAGGAAGCTGACTGTACAATCCCCGATGCTTTCCGCCGTCTCAAATATAACCTCCAGCATTGTAGCACGGGCCTACATACTGTAGACATTCATGTTTGTTAGTGGCTGATTCAATACTCGGATATTGCGCGCCAGCCACAGAAGGGCGCAGTTGGAGTTATGAAGTCAAAATGCAAATGTTTGCCTGATGAGCGAGCGAAAGTCAATAGCTCTGTCACAAAAGCACATAATATTGTTTATATCATAGAGCTGCTGAATTCTCTATTCTGATTGGCTTGGATTCAGCGTTGAATGGACTATCAGAATAAGATGTGCACAATTGAGGGAAAGATATTCAGAGATGAAGCTTGCTATAGTTGGGTCACATGTGCCGCATTACCCTCATTCAGCTTCCGTGATGATTTCTCTTGAAATACTCTTGGAAAAATGTAGCGATCAGGACCAAAGAAGACACGGACCGAGCAAGATGAAAACACACGAATGGATCAGGAACTCAACCTCTAAGAAGCTGGAAGGTTTTCACCCTTCATCACCAAGAGTTTGAAGAAAATGCCATCCTGACATCCAGCACTACTCACTACTACTGTACGCATCCCATCCAGAAACCATCCTGCGACCAAATGAGAGATAAAAGGCAAAACATACAAGACATTCTTCCACTCTTTGGTCACATTGATATCTAAGGGTGTAACAATGATATTTTCCTGCATCCCATTGAAACCTCCATTCTAAATTGTCGTTTTCATTTTTTTTTTATAACATGCCCCAAGCGTTTGGTCTGTTTGATGTGAAGTATGAAAGCTGTTTTTGAATCTGGGAGCAGTTCAAAGAAACCGATCTATGGCCAGCTTGAAAACAGTGGTCTGGGGTTCACGTCACATCAAGTGTTTGGAGATGATTGCTTACTCTGTTGCATACAGAACAACGTGAGTGCTCCGGTTATTCCTATTTCTGTATAAGTGATTGCAAGAAAAGGTTTTTTACCGTTAGCGGAGGACAAGGAACCCCAAACTAGATGTATAAAACTAGATTTTCGGGATGGTTCCTTGTTTGTAGGTATTCACACAGTTGCATGTTGTTTGTTGTTGTGCTGTTGGGGTGACAGGTTCCATCATTTCTACAGCAGTGGGTGTTTTTGCAGGAATGGGTTCCTAGCCCATGTCAAACCCTTTTCCTTTCTCATCCGCGCTTTGGGACTGGAAACAGTAGAGTGATTTTGTCAGGGAATAGGGTTAAAGGTCTTGCCCAAGGGCCCACCAGTGGCAACCCGTTGGTGGCAGGGCTTAAACCCCTGAGCTTCCAATCAGCAAGCCAGAGCCTCAACCGCCTGACCCACCACTTCACTAGCGTCATGCTGTGCATCCCATAAACCGCTTGAGTGTCGGTACCGAAGGAACCAGTTCATTGGCATTCTTTGAGCTCTTTGCTGCTTGAAAGGAAAATACCAAAAACAAGAAGATTTTGCAAACCCAGGAGTGAGTTATGGAACTGCGCAACAAAGCCAAAAATCCTTTATGTGAAAGCAAACCTGATTATGAGCTCTTCCTCCAAATGAAAACAAATTGATCAACAACCTGATTTCTGAAGACGTACCTTTCTGCAGCCCTAATGCAACCGCAGTGATCCGGCTAATCAAGACTAATTAGCTTCCCAGAGCAGGTGTGTTGGAAGGATAAGTTTTGGACCGAAATCTGTAGGAAGGTTCCAGAAGCCAGGTGCGTGATCACCGCTCTAAAGTTATTGCACTAAAAAAGAACCCAAGCCTATATGAAACAGGCTGTAATTCTATTCAACGTCAAGAGTTTCACTTTGAGTGTTTTTGGTGCTCGGATTCTCCTCAGCAGCCAAATTACTCATCGACGACTCTTCAGGAGCCCTTCACTCTAGTGGACTTCCTCATCCTGCTCACAACATTCTGTGCACTGCTGTCTAATGCCAGGAAGGAGGATAAACAAGACACTTGCAGTAAGCTTCAGTCACATTAGTCGCAAGTTGCCGTTTCGTCCTTTGATGTTCGCTTGGATGGTTGATTTGATTTGTTTTGTGTGGATTCAAAATCTGTATTCGATACCAAGAGTTTTCTTTATTTCAGTTGTATCAGTTGTAATAATATATGATGCTTAACACTAAACATGATGTACACTACCAGTCCAAAAATGCAATAATCTCCTTTGAACAGTGTCTGCGACTTATACGGCTACAAACTGAGGCATGTTAATTGTTGAATTTTTCAAAGGTAAATTTTGGTCTTGCTTTACTGGGAAGGTCTTCATGAGAGACAGTTTCATCACGGTGCTTGATGGGTTTTGCAAACACACTTGACAATACTGTTCTTGCAAGAACTGTTCGAGAACAGATGACGTTCATGTCTTAAATTAACAACTGATTGTTGCCGTTACTTAATTACCTAATGCGTTATCATAGTTTTGTTCAAGAATGTAGAACATAAATAACTATTCACTTCAGTTTTATTTGCAAAGCAGCTTTACACAATCAAAAGGATTATTTAAGTTTGTATGAGACGTGAACATGTATGAATCAAAATGATCAGATTGTCCCTGATGAACAAGCCGAGGGCGACGGCAACAGTATCAAGGAAAAACTCCCTGAGATGGTAATAGGAAGAAACCTTGAGAGGAACCGGACTCAACAGGGAACCCATCCTCATCTGGGTGAAATGGCTAGCAGGGATTGATCTGCATCATACTGTGTGAGACTGGAAGTTCAGTATAACAGGAGATGTGTTTAAGTTAATATGGAGTCCAGTTCGTTATTGGAGACTCAGGTAGACTGTAGGAAACTCCAGTCCTGAACTATAGAGCGACTGAAGTCACAAGTCCTCAAAGAACAGCTGTCTGCTTCAGTCGAGGCCAGGACCGTCTTCGGGGAAAAGTGGAACCATCCGCAGTCACCACACGCATCCCAAGCAGACCACACGGGGCGTCCATGTGACGAGATCTCCAACCAGAAGCGGGACACCATGGACGAGTCAGACAGGTCCAGGGGGCAGAGAGGGTCTGGATCACTGGCAGCTCAGGAACGACATGTATAGCTCCACAGAGAGACGGGTAGAGAGAGAGAGAGAAGAGGAGAGCAGAAGAGAAGGAGAAACGGCAGCTAGGTATGGTCACAGTCAAACAATGTATAATGTGAAAGTATCTTCAGTGCAGCGTGCAAGCAGGGACTCCGACAGGATTAACTATGACAGCATAACTGCAAGGGAGAGCCAATGCATTATTGTTCTCTTAACATCAAAGAAAACATGTTTTTATCCTTTATACAATATCTTACAAGGTTTCTTTGCTAGCAATAACGACCTTGATTTTCAACAATTTTAGATAATTTACTCCAGTGAGTCTGAATGTGCGTGTTTGTGCATTTTTTTCCATGATCGACTCCTTTTTGTTAACTTCTCCCTACCCTAGTTAAATCCATCACCAGAAACCTTTACATTGTGGATCTGTTTCATTAACTAAAATGCATCCAAACCCTGTCTGTGCGTGACAACATCACCACTATGGCCGCATCCGTATCTTTTTGTCAGCAGAAGATGCAAACCATGCTGTTCCTAGTCGGAAAGCAAACATGTCTGTGAAAAGCTCTCCAAAGGATCCAGATATCAGCGATGTGTTTCTGAAGTCTGTTTTTCCCCTGTGGATTTCAGGCCAGGCTTAGCAGCATGTTCAGCACATTTTAGCCCAGGCTGCTTTTGAACGAAGCACAATGCACCGTATGTTTTGCCAAAATGTTAATGACTATTCAGTATGAATGTTGTTCAGAAGCCAGCTTTATATAGACTATGAATGCACCATTATGCAGTACACCTCAGAGTTATTTTCCTTTTAGCTAGCTTAAGGTATGACTTTGGAGCTGTGTACTAAAATGAATATTTCAGAGTGTTGAGAAGAGGATTGTCCTGCGTAAGAATGCAGGAGATTACGTCCCATGATTGGGGCAAAGCACAAGGCTCAACCTAAATGTTTATTAGGAGATTTTGTGCTGAATGTGGCTTAAATTAAAAGGGGCGAACGCCGGTTCTGAATAATGAGATCAACGTGGAAGTGTGAAAATGTGCAGTTTCGCTAATGACCACTAGGAAAAGTGCGTCAGTTCCCATAGAGCCCATGTCAATACCATTGCTAGATTTCCCGTTCATGACCACTAATCGAAGGGTAAATTTTTATGTTACTCATTAGTTATTTTCTTTACATTACATTAAGTCGTAATTTTATACATAATTAGAGACATGGCCGATTTGAGTGACGGCTGCATTGCAGATGTCAAACTGCTAGCTTCTTTTTAACTAACCAGCTCACTGAAATCATTGTAGTTTAACCTCCCATAAGAAATGTATAAGTTTGGATGGACAACATGTAAGGTATGGATGACTTCAGTCGAGTGCAAAGTAAACTTTAGCATGTAAATTAAATGTTAGCCACCTTAGCATTTCAGCTGTCAATGTTGTGGAAGAAATGTGGTAAAAAAGTTATTTATTTATTTTAAACCACAAAATATTGCATGGTAAAAAAAAAAATCAACAGTAAAAAACATATGTATGTTTAATAGTGAAAGTAAGAGCATTTCCATACGCACACAATGTGATGAGAGTTAAGCTAGCTAGCATGTGATAACAGAGGCAGGTACAGGAGACCCATTCCAACCATCAGCCAGGCGTCATTCGTTTCTCACACATATGGGTTAATCGAGGTTTGGGCAAAGTCAGGTCTGTACAGGTGATCTACAGTACAAATCTTCAGAAACCCTGTGTGTGACGTCACAAAGGGTTTATCCAGTTCTTATACCGTCTTATTAGCGTTAGCTAGCTATTAGTATGCTTCTGCAATCAATACCATAATAGGATTGACACAATATTGAGGACTTTTTATTTACAGCTGTGCTTTGCAGACTCACGTTTAAACAGCTAGCTAACGCTAATAAAAGTTGTGTTGACTGGATTTAATCTACTGATTTAGAACATTTCTTTTCAATTCCATTTTTTTCTTCTTCTTCTGAAAATAAAAAGAAAATGACTTTCATTTCTCATGCCTGCATTTTTAAACAATAATCCATCAAGCATTACACTTTTTTTTTACTTATACTAATACAAAAATACAATAGCACTATTATTTTTCTCATCGTTCTTCTTAGACTGTTTTTCACTTCTGCACATGTTGCTGTTTCCAGGCCAATCAGTGTGTTTATACATACTGTACCAGTATTAGAAATCCCAGTTACAACGCTGATACGTTCAGAAAAGTATTTGCTTCTCATTACTTTTTTTTTTCTCACAAATTTAATTCTATCCAATTCTCACCTGTCCTTTTAAGGTGCTCCCCATACATCCATGCCAGCTACCAACCAGGGAGTGTGTAAGGTAAAGCGTGCTTCCTCTGATGCACATTAATCCCCAGAACTGCTGTCCATCCAGGGAGTCCCTCACCTTCTTTTCCAGGATAGGTTCCAGGGCCCTCTTCTAATTATGCACAGGATAAGTGGTATAGAAAATGGATGTACGGATGGACATCATGAAAGCCTGCTGTTGTAACCTGGGTGTGTAGACTTTTACAGTATATCCACTATACATTAGCGCAGACAAACAAATCACTCTATATTACAGTGCTAACATGCCCAGTGTTCACAGTATAGACCGGATCCAGATAGACCAGGATCAAGCACTTACAGTAGCAATGATCAAATTTATTACCGTAAAAAAGGTGACTTAGAATTTTAGATTCCAGTGTACGCACGAGTTAGTATGCAGTGCATGCAGGAAGTTCAGCGGCCTAGTCGGAACTATATTTCTATATAAATGTAGAGAGAATTCATTGAATATCAATTGAGCAAGCTGAATCGGCAAACAGAGAGATGCCTAAAATGCAGGCTCCCACTGATATATGCCTCATACGGAAATAAAAAGGAATGAAATATTGGTTTCACACAGCAAGAGAAAAATATACGACACAGGCTAACTACAACCCTCAAAATCCTTATGAAAAGAGTCCCTGTGAAGTTTCATATAGAAAACAAAATTCTGTACTCTGCTCATAAGACGGGCAGCTCTGCCAGCCAATTATCATGGAAACTAAAAATAATGCCCCCCCCCCCTTCCAATAAACACTGCTAACGTGTCGGTAGACTTTGATGTTTCTAGGTGGTTGCTAAGGCATAATGCGCCTTACACACTTGGGTAAAAAACAAAAACAAGCTAAGAGGTGCTAAATCCGTGGGCTGTTGTTTAGCAGCCTCATTAAGTTTCATCATGCAACATTAAAATGCACTTGTAGCACAAATTCTATAAATTAGCTGCAATTATTTTGCCACCTGAGAACAGCCGGAACTCTTCATAACTGGTTTTTATGACTTAACTGTCATCAAATCTGCGATCTGTGTGGGTTTAGGTACAGTGTGTGTGTGTGTGTGTGTGTGTGTGTGTGTGTGTGTGTGTGTGTGTGTCTGTGTCTGAGTGACGGGAGAAAAAAAAAAAAAGAGAGCGAAAATAAAATAAAAAGTCAGTGTCAGAAGTCAGAAGCTGTGTGATGGTGATGCCATGGCGATAAGCGCGAGCGCCAAGCCCGTGCCTCTGTGCCAGGTAGGATAGACGAGCCTCGCCGTGCCAAAATGTCACTGTTTTGACCCGGAGGAGGAGATGAATCATGGCATGCTAGAAGACTGGCACTGAAAAAAGAGTGGACAGATTGTCGCGTTGAACATCTGGCCTCTGTAGTTAGCAGCACGTCAGCCCTGAACTAGCATGCTAGATCACCACACCTGCCAGTAGAGATTTTCAGCAAGGACAAGGTGAGAAGTTCACATATGTTGATGAGTAAAATGTGTTTGTTTAGAATCAGACTCATCATAAGTCGAAGGGGTGACTTCTGGTTGCGCAGAATAACAAAATGGGGTCATGAGATAATGATAAAAATAAACTGTCTGAAACACCGGCCTCCCAGGAACTCCTTTAATGTGGAAATGGCTTGGAGCGAGGTCAGGACTGTAC
>QMIH01000002.1:111035-140655 GCA_003987875.1 Clarias batrachus | reverse complement strand
TTTTTTTTTTTATCTCAAACACAAGTAGTAAAAAGGGCGGCACGGTGGTGTAGTGGTTATCACTGTCGCCTTGCACCGGCCAGGTTCGAGTCCCGTCTCTGTGTGCATGGAGTTTGCATGTTCTCCCCGTGCTTGGTGGGTTTCCTCCGGGTACTCCGGTTTCCTCCCACAGTTCAAAGACATGTAGGTTAGGCTAATTGACGTTCCCAAATTGCCCGTAGTGTGTGAATGAGTGAGTGTATGTGTGTGTGTGTGTGTGTGCCCTGTGATGGATTGGCACCCTGTCCAGGGTGTACCCTGCCATGTGCCCTAAGTCACCTGGGATAGACTCCAGGCCCCCGTGACCCTGAATACAGGATTAAGCGGTATAGATGATGAGTGAATGAAAAAAAACAAGTAGTAAAAAGTTTGATTATGCAACTAAAAAACAAAATAACTTTTTTTTATCTGACTTCTCATTCAACTAAGAAGCAGTGATGACATTCGATGTACTGAAGCCACAGAATAGCGCACAGATGAGTTATATAGAAGTTATATAAGCGACATGAAGAAAATGAAATAAAACCCTTGAGCTGAGTAAATACACAGATCAGCATACTGTATCTATTAAAGAGTCTATAAAAGTCAGCTTAGATGCCGCATGTTAATTAAAAATACTCTTAGACAAGTCGCTACTTCAAGTCGCCGGGAGCTTTCTGGTTTCTTCCCCCGATCTTTTCTGAAGTGATTTATTGGATTATTGACTCTGTGACATTATTGAACTATGGTTTAATGAGGCAGCCAGCTTTGATAGCTGGTTTGCTGAAAATTGTTGTTTGTAAATGCGAAAGGAAAACCGTTTTCACACTAGACGACTAGCTAGCACTTCCGAGAAACTCATCTATAACCGTCGGTCTGTCCTTGCCTGTGGAAGTCCCTTAAGGGCCTGGCACAAATGTCACTTTCATTCCAGTAGCCTGCACACATACCTACGGAAAAAAAAACACACACAGAGTGAGAGAGTGAGAGAGAGAGAGAAAGGAAGAGAGACGCCCAGGAGGTTGAGTAAGGATATGATACAAAAGATGCCTACGGATATCTCCTTCGTGATAAGGCAGCATCAAGGTTATACGTCCATGCTTCAGAGGACTTTATCGTAAATCATTGTGAAATTGCTATGATGGGTATTCACAGAGGCCTCCTCTCCTGCCCGTGTGTGTGTGTGTGTGTGTGTGTGTGTGTGTGTGTGTGTGTGTGTGTCATAAATAACGCACCAACTTGACCGTTTCATCCATTATATTATGACTTGTGTGTCTCTGACATCTCTCCTCATTATCCTCCATCTCACCGTCTCTCTTTCCTCATCAGTGTACAGTACAGTACGCAAGTAGACACGCTTTTGTTAAGTGCTACTGTTGGGATTGATGGCGACGATGGAACAAAACAAACCTGAAATGTGAATTTTTCAGCTGTGTTTGAGCACGATCCATGTGATCACCTTATCATTGCCTTAGTCCATGAACACCCGAACACACACACACACACACACACACACACACACACACACACACACTCACCACTCACCTGCCCTTATGTTTCGCAGCAGGGAACACCCGGTAACACTGGCAGCACGTGTGAGGCAATGACAAGGCGATCACATTGCACATGTCAAATATAAATTGCTTTGACCTGTTCCCTCTCAGGCTCGTGGCACCGTGTCAGCAAGGGGCGTTTTTAATATGAACCGAAAATAGCGCTAAAGTCTGCAAAATATTAGCCAGACGAGGAAAAAAAAGAAATAAAATCAGGTGCGCTTTGCCCCCAAACTCGAACGCCACGCACAAAGTTCACCTTGAGCCATAAAATGTAATGCAGCGTCAGCCAGAAGAGGATAAACACAAGTGGAAAAATAAATAAACAACAACAAAAAATTTTTTTGCTTACCAAACAAATACCAAACCAATTAGAGTGATCGCACAAAAAAAAAAAAAAAAGCAATTTATTGATAGGCTTTGTGTCCAAATTGGTGGAGAGCACTTCTCCAAATGAAAGGCCATTTATTATGTATCTATATAGATCTATATTCTTTTCTTCTGTTCTTATGAAAAATGCTTGCCCTTGATTTCCAGTGATGTTCTTCTGAAACGAAGTCGCATTTTAGAAGCCCATCGATTTGAGTGCTGGAAAAAAAAAAGGAAAAAAAAAAGCCAATACTAGGCTACATGTTTAAAGGCTGCTGGAGAAGCCTTGAAAAACCAAGTGCACAATGTACAAATGGGCCATAATTTAGGAAATTGCAAGCCTTAAAACCTCTCACAGGGCCGTGATAAATTTTGATACTGAATTCTTTCTTTGTCTGGTGTTTTGTGTGTTGGGTTATTCATGTGAAATTGAAGAAAATTTCAGACTAGGGCTTTAAATGTGTCGGAAAAATCGTTGGGGAAATCATTTGGGTTTAAATCTCGTAATTTGCAGCCATTTGATCAGTCAGGACGGAAGGAGCAGAAATGTTGGTGACGTCTGGACGCCCGGCAACAGTGCATGTCGAGGACGAAACTTGCGTTAGCCTCCGATTGTGACGGGATTAAGTGTTCTGAGTAGAGCTGGAATGTTGAAGCCTTGGGCGCCGATGAGACGATGAGCTCGCCCAGGTGAGCCTTTTTTTTTTGTTCCCGAATCGTAATCCAACATAATTAATACATAATACAGCACGCCGCTTCTGAAAGGGAGTTCGTCATCTCTTCACACGGAGAGTGATTAATGCGCCACTTTTCCATTGAAGCCTTTTTTTACTCTGATTAACTCTGATTTTACGCTCGTCTCCGTCATGTTCCTGGTGTAAATTTGGTAGCAGAGCTAAAAAGAGACCAGTAACAGGTTTCATCAGGACCACCGGGCCAAATGGAGATTTAAAACCAAACTTTTCTTTTCTAGTTCAGACTGCACGTCAAGGGCGTGTTCAATCAAGTGTTGATGAAATTTCTTGTGAATGAAGACGTAAAAGCGATTGACATTTAAAAAAGGAGTTCAAGCTCACTATGGTGATCAGGCTCTTTAAAATCGTTTGCACCGTTCAGATGTTTTTAAGACTTTATGTCTGTGAATAACAAACACCGCCGAAGTGGTTCGGAGCACACTGCAGTCGTTCCCGTGAACATTCAGCGCCTGATCCTTGAAAATCAACTGATAATATGTAGCCAACTTGCCAAAGAGACGCATCTGTCTGTGAAAACTGTACACACCGATACCACTTGCACATTGCAGGAATGCGCCTGGGAGTTTGGGGGACATCCCCCGTACAGTCCTGACCTCGCGCCAGGCCATTTCCACATGTTTGGGGCATTAAAGGAGTTCCTGGGAGGCCGGTGTTTTAGACATGAAGCAGGCAATCCGATCATGGTTCCGACATACTATGAATTTTCTACCTTGATTGTATCCGAGCTCTAGAGAAACACTACTGTAGGATGAGTGCATTAATATAGCAGGGGGTTATATAGAGAAATAGAGTAAAGTGTTCTGTTTACAGCCGTTGTAGATCTGCTCTCCATTTCGAGGAAGTGTGTAATGCCATCAGCAGCGATTTATTTTTCCTACTAAATCATCCCTTTCCATTACACTAAAAATACACACTAAACAAAGATTTTCTATCCTCTATTTTACCTTTCTGAAGGTTGTAACGTGTAGACATGGAAGAAAGATCCAAGTGCATTAAATCATCGTGTTTTTCTGTGTTTCCGTGAATCCAAATTCCAGGCAGCAGAACAGGCAGACAACATAATCCAAGAGTAATCCATAAATGGCGTGAAAGCAGGGAAGTAGGATACGGGAACTAGGAACGAGGGATCAGAGACGCACATTAACAATGGGGTGACTATCCAATAATGAGACATGGGGATAAACTGTAAATAGACAAAACACTCTAAACAGAACAAAACAGACACGAGAGCATGTGGTCAGACACAGATGCATGAAGAAAGACGAAACGTTGAATCGTTTAATTTGTGACTAAGGTGTTACCCAATCACTCACTCATCATCTAGCCCACTTTATCCTGTATCTAGGGGGGCCTGGAGACATCCAGGACAGGGAGCCAATCCATCGCAGGCTGGATCTGCATCTGAAAATGCCAAGCAGACTAATCTGCATGTCTTTGGATGTGGGAGGAAACCAGAGTACCCGGAGGAAACAGAAAAACTCCATGCGCAAAGACCCGAGGCGGGAATCGACAGCCCGGTCCCGAGGTGCAAGACAGTGCTAACCAAATTTGAAATTATAAATGCAGGTCTTTAAGTGCTCCGCATGTTGCCTAATTATGCCATCAATCCCAGCTCAAGATTTAATGCATCGAAAACTTTAGTAGTTTAATTGTCGAGATACTGTATTAATAGATATTTCATTTCAGGCTCTAATATCTTGACCGGCTGTCACTGCACTTGCGCTCTCTGTGCTCTACGGTTTGATATAATCTGCCAGTGTGTAGTGCTTTATGGCTAACGGACTTGACTTCACTAATGAAACATTGCAGAAGACGAAGAGAGGGGAAAGACATAGTGCACTTGACCAGTGGATGGCTGTTAAAGTGGCCATCACTCAAGCCTGGCTCTGCAATTACTAGTGTAAGTGTTGTTTTCACTCCCGAGCCCCCGTCCCCGAATACACAGCTCTGCTTTTTCCTCATACATTTGTTCCATTAGACACAGTGCATACTCTCTTCTCTGTAGAAGTGCAGAAAGCTTGTGTGTGTGTGTGTGTGTTTTTTCCTTTTTTTCGCTCTCTCTCTCTCTCTCTCTCTCTTTGCCATGTGTTGCCATGCCAACAAAGCATCCCTCAACAATCTAGGGAAGATAGATTTGTGTAGAGTGTTTGGGCTGTGAAAAAGGTTTGCCTGCAAGGCCAGAGGAAGAATTTGGGGCATTTGGTATTCAAAAATAAATAAATAAATAATACAAGAAATTTGTTCCTTTGGTTCCTTTATTTGGGTTTCGGTCGTCTTTGTTAAAAAGCGATGCGCGCTTTGATGTTGATATTAATGGCACACACGTTTTGTCATTTTCGGGCGTCCCATTCCAAGTGCCTCATTATGACCAAGTTCAAGTTTAAAAGTTCCTTCAAAAGCCAAGTCAAGAAGATCGCGATCGTGAACATTTCAACTGGCGTAAGTAGCCAACTTGAGCTTCCTTTAACGGTCCAGAAGGCCATGACAAGAAAGTCTTCGACAAGCCAACAAGTGTTGGCGGCCAACTCGTATCTTAAACTTGTATTCAAAGTCTCGTAAAGCTCTGACATAAGTGCACTCGAAGCCTTCTGTGGCCATCTGGTCCAGACGCCTCGGTATGAATCCATCCAGGCCTTGCTATGGCTGACACTGTATTTATCAGCTGCGATTACTGCCATGGCCTTATACAATATTCATGCAATAGACCAGACAGACGCCGTTGCTCTCTCTTTCTCTCTCTCCTCTTCTCGTGTTGCAGGCAGTAATTGAAATTTCTGAGGTGAAACGTGTTTAATAATGGAATTAATTTCCCATGAAAAGACTTCAGACTGACAGTCAAGAAGAAAAAACGCTCCCTAGACTATGCAAGGATTAGGAAGAAGCAGAGACATGTAAAGACTTTTGTGTTTTCTTCCTACCCCGTGATTCTTTTTTTTTTTTTTCCCCCAGTCAATATTTTATAGCAGGGTTTCCTCATAAAAGGGTCAGAGGATGGACTTTAAGTGAACCATTTCTTTTCTTTCAACTTTTATTGTGTTAGCCTGTCTGCTAGGAAATGCTCGGTTCATCCTGGGAGTTTAGTGCGGATTTGTAGACAGCACATTAATACAACAGAATTTACGGTGGGTTCATCACCTGCTCACTCGCATCAGAAAGAGTCTCTTTAAAAGAAAACGGGGGCACAGTGGAAGCATTCCCTCCCCTTCACTCTCACTCTCTTGTTGCTCTCTAGTCGAAGATCCCTCACGCACCAGAGATACCCATGGGGATGCTTCAAAGACTGTAACACTAACTCCGGAGACTAAACCCAGGATCTTCTTTTACTTTGCTCATATCACACACTTCCATTGATCTCAGCAGCCACCGAACCGAAGCCGATCTCCTAGTTACCCATGAACCCGCGCTCACCAACTGGCCTTGTGACGAGAGACATCAGAATGTGAAATCTGATCCGAGGAATAATCGGCGGCTAATGTAATGAGCGCAGGTCAGAATTCATATAAATGATGTGTTGGGGGAAGCTATGAGTATTTCTTGTGCTTAACATTTTTGTTTTTGACATGGTTTACAGGAAAGCATCTTTGCAAGTTGCAAGGCTTTTCTGGAAGCGGAGCTATTCTGGTGATACACCTATGCCACGCCAGGAAACAATAGGGCACAACAACTGGGCTAATGTTTGTTAGAAGAAAAAAAAAAAAAAAAAATCCACACAAAGGCAAAATTCCAGGCTTCCAGTTAATCCGTTTCATTTACGATATATTGTGATGTAGGACATAACATTTTAAATACTCACAGTCCACTTGTTTCCATCCAGATTTTTTTTTAACATGGACAGAACCGAGAAATGAGTTGGACTGTCATCTGCCATATATTTTATTATTTTTTCTACCAAAATGCATTTGTTGAAATTCAAGGTTTACAAGTCAGGATTACTCGTCTGGAACGTCTGAGGTGTTTTATCCTGGAATGGTCCTGCAGTATTGAGGGAGTTGAATTAAGTGATGGGATGTGCTGTGGTTAATGCATTGGACTACAGATTGGAAGGTCCCAGGTTCAAACCCCACCACCACCAAATTGCCACTGCTGGACCCTTGAGCCAGGACCTTAACCCCGCTCTGGTGTATAATGAGATAAAAATGAAAGTCACCCTGGATAAGTGTGTCTGCCAAATGCTATAAAAGAATTGCATCATAATGGGAAATGAATGATTAATGAAAACCAGCGATTTTTCTTTAATTATTAAAGAGTAAACACGGTTGCTCAAATTTGCAACAAATTCTACATAACTTTGTACAAAGCTTGCATTTTGGCCCAGGCTTTAGCCAGCACATATTACTGTATAAGCGTCAATAATGTACTACATTAAAATGCCCTGATGTAATGAGGTTCCTTATTTAGCCAAGGAATGAATTAATGACTCATGGCTGTTTGAGCAAATATGTCATTACTGGTATTCACTCGTAATTCTATTGTTCAAACTAATTTGCAAGCAAAACAGAAGTCAGGAATGTAGCTTAGGGGGTCTGGCTTGTGACTCATTAGTGGCTCACTGCCAGTGTTAAATTAGTAAAGAAACATTAATGCTAAAGTTCTGTGATCTGACCGTTCTGGCAATGGCAAGAACAGGATTTGTTGTTTCTGTTGATTTTTTGCCCGTTGTCTCCCTGATTTGGGCTTGGCCAATTCCCTTCCACCAACCAATTCACACAAATGCACAACATCTACCAACTGTTGTTTGGGAGGAAGAGGGCTCACACATGATTCCTTGGGGACATGTAAAGCCAGCCAACAAGATGTTTGTTGAACTGCTGCTCATCTTGCGTCACAGGACAGCAGAACAAATTATGAGGAGAAAATACAGTACAAGCCATCCATCCTGCCCCGGGTGCATGGCCAGATTTGCTCTTTTGGTCTCCTTGCTATGGACAAGTCTGCTATTTCCTGGCTTCAACCTCACATACTTTCATTTTCAAGATTTCATTCAATCACCTTTAGGTTTTGTTCATAGCATGCGATGTCACGATTCTGAAAAAAGAAAATGCTCCCAGAACCAAATCTTTAACATTTTAAGTCCTGGGTTATGTCTGTGCTATCAGAGTAGATAAACTCCATAGATACAATCCGGTCATGCAGTACTGAACATTGAGGTCGTCAGCTGACTTCATTTTATTGCCACATGATGTTGCTGAATCTAGAACTGAGCAACCGCAGATCAGAACACATGAGGGTGCATGAAGGGTGCATCACTTCACGTTCTTCCCTTTTTTACAGTGATGCACACATCACTCTGGAGCAGGTCTAAACCTATCAGACCACATGACCTTTTTCCATTGCTCCAAAGTACAATCTTTATGCGCTCTAGCAAATTCAAGCCTTTTTTCTGTCACCAGCTAGTTGTTTTCTTATGGACACACAGCAGTTCAGTTTACTGTTGACTTTTTTACCATGCAACTTCAGCAAATGTTTGTGATCTCCAGTCATTATTCTTCCCCCAGTTCCCTCAACCCAGTTCCAGCAATTCCAAATATCCCTAGTTGTTTTCTTTGCTTGATGCAGCCCAATAATTTGATCCTTTTGAAATTGTGGCCATCCTTAGCGGCAACCTCAATTCCCCTCTCGTCTGTCATGACCAGCACCTGTTTCTGACTGGTTCATGCTCAAGTTTTTGTGCTTGAATGATTCATAAGTGATTGTGTTGCTTAACAAACTAACAAAAATCGAATAAAACTGGTCAGATACAGAGACTGGGCTGGAAATCAAAATCTTTTTTTTTTCAGGAACTTATGAGAGTAAACACTTCCTTTATTTCTCCAGACTGCGTACAAGTGCTGACTCATTATCTCTCCTGTGTACACAGGCAGAGCTTTTCACTCTGTGAACGCTCATGGTTTTGCCCTGAAGTTTAAAAGTGATTCCTTTTTTGTTAAGTTTTAAAGCTCATTCTATGGACCAGCAATTATGGTTTCATCTCTTGCTGACTTTATTGACACGTAAGGGTTTCCAACAAGGCATGAGCAATAGGAAGATGACACAGAATAACCTGCTGCAATCACGCCACGGTCTCAGACAGAAACTAAATGAATAGAGATTCATTTTAGATCAAACGCAAACAAGAATGCGGCAGAGATATTATAAGATTTAGCTAGTCTTATATATGCCATGGCTAGATCTGTGTCACTTTGATAGCAGATAAATATTTCTTTGGTTGTGTCTTTTTGTGGCGGGAAACGATAAGGCGAAATCCGAGCCAGATCCTGTGTCAATACTGACGCTTCTCATAAAGCTTGGAAACACATCAGTGCGCTTTTCATAAAATGCAATAAAGTCGACAGATTTTAAAAAGGGTGTTCAAGTCAAACCAGGATTTTGGTTGTGCAGAATAACAGAAAACAGTTATGAGAGTAACAACAAACCTAGGTTATTTTAACGTTGATGTTTGAACATTATTGCTAATACAGTATATACACAGCACTGCACCTTGTTCCCGCTGATCCTCCAGCACTGCTGTTTTGAGATGACTGGACTCATCATCTTTCAGAAATTGAGGAAGACGTGCATCCAGACTATTTTCTGTTCTGGCACCTTTAGTAGGTGGTGGATTGAGCGTCCTCTAGATGTCACTGGCAATCTTTAGGCGACGACTAAAAACTGATGTTTTTTAAGCCCCATTCACACTGCAGGTCTCGATGCCCAATTCTGATTTGTTGCCTATATCTGGTTTTTCTGACCGTCTGTTTACACGTTCTTTCAACTGACCCATATCCGATTCAAGTGTTTACACTTGCCATACCATCTGAAACATCATGCATACTTAAAGGGAGGTTTTTGCACTACACACTAGCCAAGATGGACGAAATATGCTTGATGCTAGCGCTGCGATATAAAGCAAAAGTTTGCGAAACGGAGAAGGAGGAAAAGGGCAACATTGCAGCCTACGCATGTGCTTCATTCATTGTGTCCTCAACCATTCAGAGGAACGTCTGTGTGCGAGACGTGGCGGGGTCGCTCTCTGGTGGCCTGCAACAGGTGCGGGCTACCGCACACTGGCGCATCTGTGCCTGATTACATCATTAAACCACGAAGAAGTCGCAGTTATAATGACGTACAGAACGCAATGCCTCAGAAAATCTGATCTGTCTGTTTACACGACAATCACATCAGCACATATCTGATTTATTTCCACATATGAAGGAGGCCTGAAACCGATCTCGAAATATCGGAATGCATGTGTTTTTTTTCCTGTTTACACGGACATATAAAATATCCGTTATGTGTCACATATGAGCAAAAAATCAGAATTGGGTCACATTTAACTGACAGTGTAAACGTAGCTTTAGATGTTTGGGTTAATTCCCCCCTGACCCCCCCATTAAGAAACCATTCCCAACAGTGTTTGGCTGATGGTACTTATTTTAGTAACCTAGTACTCCATGTAAGCATCTGTCCAATGATGGAAGCTTCAAAGCAATTTTGTAAGTTGTTCTGGATAAGAGCGTCTGACAAATGCTTAAATGTAGATGTGTAAACAGTATATACAGTACAGTACCGATGTTAAAGGCTCTTAAGTATTTATATAGTATAGATGGGTGTGACAGCTGTGGCGGTTAGTGCCCAAAAATTTGGGGGGGCGCAAACAAAATTCTAGTTTATACTAGTTTAAAATACTATACTAGTTACTACTAGCATAAAATAAAGTCCTGACTCACATCGCATCCAGTCAGCAGCTCCGCTTGCCATAAGAAGTGCTGGAAGACTCGTTGAGAACGGTCCAATCACATAAGCCCAAATATTTAAAAAACAATATTGATTGGCTAAGAACAAAAGTGGGCGGGTTCGGGGAGCACAGTGCTGCTCAAGCATGATTTGAAAAAGATCCAATTAGAGCTCAGCGTCAAGTCACATGGTTTCTTAAAAACGCACGTGCCTACATAGACACTCATTTGTCAGGTGTTATCTTTTTCTTTTCTTTTTGTTTTGTTACTTTCGTTCTTTTGCTGTTGTATTGTAGTCTTTGAATGTTGATTTGTTTTATCCTCTGCGGGATCTTGTGCTGTAGTGTTTGTATTTGTTTGTTCAATAAAAAAAAAATAAAAAAAATTCTATCATCGAAAAAAAAAAAAGTTTGTCAGGTGACATGCACTAAAATCCCCCCCCCCCATATAATCTCCTTCGAATAAATGTATAAGTTTATGAATTACAAATTACAAATGAGACCAAACGAATTTGATTATAAAATAAGCAATATAAAAAAATACATGTTGGATAGGATTTTTTTTTTCATATACGAGATGTATTTTTTATATTTCTTATTTTATAATAAAAATAATTTCGTGTTCATCGTAAATATTTATTTAGTGCAAACATTTTTGAATTGCGTGACAAATCCCTGTCAAATAAATGTGTCAGAAAATAAACATTATATGAGAATTTGTATTAATGGTCTTGACACCTGTGACGTGCCTAGTGTTAATTATAATAGTAATATCATATTTGATAATAATGACCCTATGAATTTATGTTCTAATATAATATCTGATAGAGATTATGCGGGGGGGGATCTGTGGCAGGGGGGCATTTTAGCGCATAACAGCCATAATACAAAGCAAAAGGTGACACATCCATAAAATGTCAAGTAACCAGTATAGCAAAACTACCAGAGGATTCCAAGGAACCACACTCTTATTTATTGATATTGACATTCTGTTTAATGCCATTGTGGTTTCCCCATCAGTCATGGACTTCTATGATAAGGCACTTTCATCATCTAACAAAATGGTGGAGGTGCTGATGATGCATTGGAAACTGAACTCTGATTTGGATTTTTTTTCTTTTCTTTTCTTTCCAAAGTTTCTCAAAATCTTCATTAAAGGTTTTAATTAAAATGTTTTTTTTTTGTGTGCAAAAAAACAAAAAACTTCCTTGTTATGATTTTCTTTTTGCCAGAGTGACTCACTACAAATACAATCCAAGCCTAAGTTTGCTCTGTTCTACATAGGGATATACAGTACATATACACATACACTGATTGTAGCGGATCTCAATATTAGGCAAAAACAACCTCAGACATACCACATCATATAGCGCATTTCTCTGTGCCATTATTTATTTTCTTTAAAATAAAGGCCAAAAAATGTGGTTAAAACTAAGTGCCCCATGATTCAATAGCTGGTAGATTCATCTTTAGCAGCATTAACTTGAAGTTATCATTTACTGCATGACTTTATAAGTGTCTTACATAGTTGTGGAGGAATTTTTGCCCCAAATCTATTTGGGTATTCGCTAAATAACAGGTGGTGGTGGTATTCGCCCACCAGAGATTTTCAGTTGGGTTGAGGTCTGGACTTGGACAAGAATCAATAAAAGAATCGAGGTTATGGAATGGTCTAGTCAAAGTCCAGACCTCAACCCAACTGAAAAGCTGTCTGAGGCTGTATTTGATTTTATATTAATTTTTTACACCAAAAAAAAAAAAAGGAACATGGTCTGGACACACACTTTTGAAAGTATATACAGTATATATATATATATATATATAGTGTGTGTGTGTGTGTGTGTGTGTGTGTGTGTGCATGCATAAATGTATACTGTGAACACCCTCTTTTAATTCTATTTTTCTTTTATATATATGTATATCACTTGTCTAGAAGCAATTCTTATGCAAAAACTAAAATATGTGAGAGAAAGCTTGCTTTGGTCCCCCACACCTGAAGCTAATAATCAAATTCACTTGACCTTTGAAACAGTTGATTCCAAGCAGCTTTTTTCTTCTGTGTGAGTGCCTGCGTTGAATACAGTGCAAATTAAAGAGCATCAGCATCCTGCCAAGAAAAAGGAGTGCAGCCTGCGAAGGCTCTCAGCACAGCATGGTTGCTGAACAGAAGAAAATTCTGAGAGCAGATTGAAGAGAGTCAGGACCTGGGCCTGGTTTTAAAAAAAATATTGTAAAAAATAGTACGAAACCTGGAGAATCAGTCTGGGTCCAGTCATGTTCGCACCGTAACTGGTTGGGAAACTAGAGGAGGGAGGCTTTTTTTTCTGCCTTTTGTTTGGCCACCACCTGTTATTTAGCCCTGATGGCTCGCCTAATGTGTCAGCATGGTTAAGTGTGCAACGGAGAAGAATAGGTTCCAACTGGGCGGTGTGTTCACAGCACTCTGATCCTGCACAGATATTAGTTTAATGAAATGTGCGCAGATTGTAATTGTGGTAATGGTGGGGCCTTGCCCCGAGGCGGCCGGGGAGACGAGGCAAAGGCGTCCGTTTGGAAAAAACACAAGATAGAGGGTGGAGTAGATATTGTGAGCATATGTGTATATATGTGTGTGTGTGTGTGTGAAAGAAAGCGGGAAAGGGTGTGAAAGTAATGCTAATGTACTGTAGAGAGTTTATTAACACCCGGCAAATACAATCAACGAATGAATCATCTTGCCGGGATTCACGTATCACAGATTAATGCGAGGCACATGTAGAGAGCTCGAATCAAGTGCTTTCTCCTCACTATTAAGATCTTTTGACTTTAACTGTGAGCTTTTCACACTCAATTGAATCTTTTCTTAATGTTTAATAAAGCAGAGACGGATCTGATCTTCAACACATGTCAGGGAGTAATAATAAAAGCATGTCGGTTTTTTGTTTCCGGCTTTTTAAAAAAAAAAAAAAAAAAAAGGTTGACGCTTGATTTTATTTTTTATTTTTTACATACAGTAGAAACATGTTCTAAACGCTCCCACACTCAGATGCAGCTAATACAATTTTTTTAAAGAGGAAAAAAAAATAACATAAGATTGTGTAGAAACCAGTATTGGCAGGATGAGGTGGAAGAAGTGGTGCAAAAAAAAGGAGGAAAAGGGCGAGAACTCGGGGGTGCGGGGGAAACACGAGGGCGAACTCGGCCGCATCCTAATGCACCATGATTGCATCTCTTCCTAAAATGTCAAGTGCATTTCCATTTAAAGTGCCTGGCTAAACACCCATGAAGTGGGACACACACACACACACACACACACACGTTTCCATGCATAAAAGCATTATTAGGGAGTCTCTCAAGCCCCTGATGGTCATAAGCAAATTACCACTTTTCCCCTCCTGAACAATGCCTGCTAAAGTTGCACGTCTCTTTTAAGGTATCAGGGACGGTTCGCACTCCCGCATGCTCAGTTGACTGAAAGCAAATGAATAAAAATGTTCAGTAAATCTAAAACACAAGCACCGAGGGCGAGCTCTCAATCCGAGATGAATCATCCGTGTTGATTTTGTCACCCGAGGAAAAGGACATCTGTGGTCTTAAAACCATCTAAACAACAAAGAGAGCGGCTGGCACTGGGTCCGGGTCTGGTAAAGAATTTCATGAAATACTAGAAGCGTGACTGGAGACATATGCTGTTTGAGTAACAGTGGCTTAAAACAACTGCATTTAAAGCAATCAGTAATGCATGACATTAAACGCCCAGTCTTAGATCACATGCGTCCGGAATGCAGAAAGGGCCTGGTGTGCCATCCATCACCCCACAATGTCCTTCCACCTTCCCTCCTGCAGCCCGTAAACAACATAAATAAGGCGCCATATGGACACATCATAATAGAGATTTATTCAGTGACACAATTCAGTCATGCATCAGCATCCTCGTTTGATTCGTTCCATTTAATTAGTTTCTGCGTGTAAGAAAATGTCGGTTGTAATGAAAAGGTAAAGAAGAGCACGCACGGGCTATAAATAAGGCAAACAGGGCTAAACAATGACAGGAGTTTAATGTTCAATTAGGTTAAAAGGCTCTGAGAAACAATGGCAGGATGGCGACGTTGTAAGCACGTCGCTCGATGAGGCCCTGAGCGCCATTGATTAAAAGCTAAACGGATCCATTACTACCATCAGCGCATTGCTTATCAACAGCTCTGTCCATCTTAATCACCATCTTGCTCACATGTCTGGTGTGCTTCTGAGAAAGACGCCGAGCTCTACAGTACCGCTTTAACACCTCGGGACCTCTATGAAGTTTGTAGCCTACGGAAGTCATTAACATGCTCATCGACATGACCTCGGCATTTTTAGAGTTTCTGGCACAATCCTAAAGTTCGGAGGCAATTACAGTACTACAGGAAGGAAGTTGGCGGTCGGAGCTTTCGTTCTCTATTCTGTACGCTGCGGTTCCCATGTGCTCGTGTTTGTTTTGGTTTCTGTCCTGTCGTTGGTTTGCCGTCTGATTGTACGCACCTGTTTTGTGTTAGTCCTTGATTAGCTCGTCTTTTACATGCTCCCTGTGCCAGAGCTTGTTTTTTTCCCGAGGTTTGGGGCTTTCCAGCTCTCCAGAGTTTAATGGTGAACTGGTGCAATCAGACCGAGATTGCGCAATCGAGATCGTAGAAAAATTGAAAGGCCTCGTTCTGAAAGCGTTTCACAGGGATGGAAAAATTGTCTACATGAAAATGATTTTAGCATAGGAGGGGCGTTCAAATCAAACCAGGACTTTTGATCATGCAGAATAACTGAATACAGAGTAAAAACTGCCTGCGTTGATGCACTTATTCCAGAGTTTCACTACTTGGATACCATCAAGGTAGAAAGTTTTCTCAATACACCAGAGTCTGCTTCAAGTCTGAAATCCTGGCCTCCCGGGAACTCCTTTAATGGCCCTTTCCTTAACGCAGTACTTACTTAATATTGTGGATTCTTGGATTTGTCCCAATAAATCATCTCTTGTCTGTCGCATTTCCTATTAATTTTGCATGAGATCGACTGCATTCGCAAATATCTCTGCTTGTATTACATTTTCCAGCTACTGTACAACATATTCTCATTAATGTTCTGACCTCTAAGAAGTTGTGTCCTCTCCAGCGGCCAAGTCTATTCCTTTAGCTTTCTACAACAACTTCTGAAAAAGAGAAATAAATAAATAAATGAAAAAATAAATATATAAAAATTCAGTTTCTTCACATGGCGTTAGCCTGCGGCCACTTCCCCCACCGACAGCCACAGTCCACCAATCAGGAGGGTCAAGCTTGAAGCAGCTCGTATTGAGCATATGTCCCTCACCAGGGTGATGGGAAAGGAAATTGCATGGCCAAGTCTCTCTGCCCCGGCTCCTCCGGCTCCGTCAGTCTCTTCTGTGCCCCTGCTGAGTGATCGCTGCCTCCCTGGTGCGGCCTGTCAACACCTCCTACTAATCAAACGGCTGCCTGCACTTCTCCAAGGAGAGCTCGGAGGAAGTGGACAGCATTTCCCAGCAGCTCCGCAAAGGTGTCCAGAGCTTCCGCTGGGAGAGAGCGAATGAGCTGTGGGGTCCCTACAACGAAGAAGCTGGTGACACATGTTGTGCTAACACATACTGCGCAGCATCTGCTTTAGCCCTGGAGGTAGCCTACAAGTTGATTAGAGAATTTCTGTCAGAAGTAGTCTTTGAAATTTGGGTCTACTTCCATGCAATAAGCTTTCTCATCGATTCTCTTTCTTTAATAGAAGAAAAAGTCTTGATTTATAAGTCATTCATGTGTTTTAATATCATATCGGTTTAAAAATATCAGTTGAAACCATGTTGAGAGAATGTATAGTTGGTACAGTTTGAATGAAGTTTAAAATCACTGGACACTTCATAAGCTTGCTAATGCTGCGTTGGACCCCATTTTGTCTTGATTCCTAGCGGATAGATGCAGGACATATTCCTTAGAGATGTTGTTCCATATCGACATGAAGGCTTTCATCGAACCTGTGTAACATTTTCCCAGTCCGATTGTGACGAGCTCGTGTGAATTGTACCCTCAGTTTCCTGTTCTCAGCTGACACCGGTGTGGACTTCTGCTCCTGTAGTAAATCTGCTTCAAGCTTTGACGTGTTATGCGTTCAGAGATGCTTTTTGGCATAAAGGCTTGTAACGAGATGTCATTTGAGTTTGCCTTTCTACAGTATCTGCTTGAACCAGGCTGGCCATTCTCCTCTGCCCTCTGGCATCAACAATGCATTTTAGCCGTTCACTGGATATTTCCTCTTTTTAAGACTGTTCTCTGTAAACCCTAGAGATGGCTGTGTGTGAAAATCCCAGTAGATCAGCATTTTCAGGAATCCTCAGACTAACCGGTCTGACGCCAACTCCCTCACTTAGATCACCTCTCTTCTCAATTCGGATGCTCAGCTTGAACCTCGGCAGGTCTTCTTGCCCATGCCTACATGCTTAAGTGTATTACGTCGCTGACGTGTGATTAGCTGATTAGATATTTTACGTTAACAAGCAGTTGATACCTTAGGAAGTGTACCGTACTGAGTGTGAATATGTGTTTATGATGTCCTGTGATGGATTGGATCCCAATTTACTCAAGCACAAGCAGTGTTCCCTTGGGTCCATCACCAGGACAACCCTCACCGGTATAAAGCATATAAAAGAATAGAAATTAATCAAGTAATATGGTGGAGATGTAAGGAGGTAGACTCGGAAGAGGTTTTAGAATTCATGTGCAGCGGTTAATTAATTAAATTTAAAATCACTTGAGCCAAGAGGCAGTCTATTGATCAATATCATAAAGCAAGATCCAGAATCCAGGGGTAACCCAGAGTCATAATATGTGCTGGAGAAAGCAAGTTGAAAAACCCAGGCAAAGCCTGAAAAAGAACTTCCAGCCTTCGCACTTACTGAATACAGAGCCGGAGCTTTGTGTGCTGTTTGTGAGTGTGGGGGCGTGAAGTGAATAAACAGACCTATGCCTTATTATAAAAAAAATAATATGGCACTGAGTATGCCAGGTGAATTGTATTTCCTGCACACAAGGTTGAATAAAAACAAAACTCCTTTATTGCTGTTTGCTTTATCATAAATCAATCAAAAAAATCGCTCGCAAACAGAATCAAAACATTCCACCTTACTTAAACCCACATACAGTACAGTGTTCTTATATACGGTACTCAACTTATATACAGCATATGGTTAAAAAAAAAAACTGACCTTTTTAGTCTCACCTTAAATTTAGGAATCCCAGCGGCATGGCAATGTGTAACGTCATAGCGCACAGTGGTGTCTTGTTTTTGACGCTGTCTAACTGTGTGATTTGCCTTCCCTGGTTGGAGACGGGAGTGATGTTGTCCCAGTGCCAGAATGTTGTCATGAAGTAAGATCTGACCGTAAGAGCCTCACTCTTAGCTTTGTCATGAGATTTGGGATAGTGACCACATGACTGAGGCATGAACCATCAATAGGAGCCTGAAACACATTCCAGAGATTAAGCGGAGACCCTGATTCGATCAAGAATTTCCTTTGTCCCAAGGAGAAGCTTCCAGACGTACAGATAGATGTACTGTATGTCTGAGCCTTCCTGCTTCCATGAGCTGAAATAATATCGGTTTGGAAGACGGAAGATCACAAATTTCAACGGCAACAGCTGGAGCTCGGGAGAGACATGCTGTCTAAGAAGGAAGCATAATAGTGATGCTATCCAGTTACTGATGTCTGGTGGCAAAATGGGGCTCGAGCACAGCCTTGGCTCATCAGGATGTAGTGTGAAAGGGGAGACTCGTCCAGAGAGAGCCTGGTGGAATATATTGGGGAATAATTAGCGAGCATCAAACAACAACCTTCTTTTCCTAAACCAGTCAGTATTGGATTATTAGATTACTTAGATTTAGCTTATAAAGCCACCAAGCCTTGAGATTCCATCATTTGCACACCAAAGCATCACCACGGCAGTTTTCTATGCATAAAGTGGCACCATACCAAGGTGAGATTTAGTCTTCAACCATGCACTTGCTCCTGGAAATGCTTTGCATGTTCTCACTGCACATCTGCGTCTTCACATGCTTCCCGATATAGACGACAGCCGACCACATCTAATGGGACTTTTCTCTTGCCTTTTATCAGAACCACGGCCGTGACGCAAATTTCTAAAAATATCCTCAATCGTTATTAATTTTGTCGTGTCAGAACACGAGCCCTTGGCACGGAACGAAATAACTCATTTCTAAAATTACCCCGTGATGAAATGTCTCATTATTCAAACGGATGAGTGTTCTGCGCGATGCCATAATCTTCACTTCAAAAGCAGATCTTCGCAGGACCCGGGTACCAGGAGAAGCGGAGAGAGAGTTCTCTAATCGGGAATATTGTAGTAATTAAGCCACACGTCCCGTAGGACGCTCACTAAACAGTGCTTCATTAAACAAGCAACCTGGGCTCTGACGTGTCAGATCAATGCACAGATGCACATCGTCTTTTTCCTTATGATTACTCATAATGGATATAAGAGCTGCAGGGGGACCTGTAGTACGGCTTAAATGCACCGTCAGTTAATTATTCGTGGTATAACAGCCTCATAGATGGCTCAAAACTACTTGTTAATAGCTGTGGAGGCTGCGGTGTGAAATGAGAATGTTGATTCAGTGAAGCACCTCCGCTGGGTTAATTACCACTCTTGCTTTATTCGTTTCATCTCAGACAACAGGCCACTTCATAAATACTGTAAATGGCTTCCGCAAACAGCGACATAGCGATTTTAGGGCTTCGTTCGGCAATCTTTGAGTGACTGGATAATTCAAGATGATAGATGAACTCGGATCCGTCGGCACAACCTATTAAAGAGGCCTAGCACTCCTGAACTCGCATTCATCATCAATCAAACCTCTGTAAAGCAGCATGTGTACGCAGACAATTATACACTAGAATAATCCCTGTGCGGAAATAATGGTAAACGAATTGCATTTCATACTCCTGTTTGTTTCTTTAATGCCCTTGAATGAAAAATCATAAGCCGTGAATCACAAATGCCATCTCCTAATCAGAAATCCTGTCTTGTTAATCAGGCCTGACGATCAGACATAAAAGACTCTTTCCGCCACGGGTGCAGGAGAAGGCGACTTGGGGATAGGAGGCGTCTTTGAGGCCTGCTGAAGAATCCATAGGGGATACTGAGCGTTTGAGATGGAGAAACGAGAGATTCAAAAGCCGGGAGGGGGGAAGAAAGTTAATTACTCAGGTAAGCCTGGGGGTACGCGCGAAATGCGCGTGGCCGCGGGAGCAGCAGGCGGCGGATGACCCCGAGCTACCACGGCACTGCTTACCGAGTCAGAAAATTTGATTGCCTTTTTTTTTTTTTTTTGGTGAATTTCACTACAAATGTTCTTATTTTAGCTCTGGGACATGGAGTCACGCAGAACATATTATAATAAAGGCGTACTTCTGAAGTGGTCTTGGTGAAGAAGAAAAAGGGAGAGCACTGCTACGGTACCTGATGTGCAGTAGATATGTGATGGGAATAGCAGTAAAACTGCAGTTATAAGGGAATAAAAGACAATTTGGCAGAAATGCCAAATCAATCAGCATATTCGATTCAATTTAGCAGGTATACAGAATCAAAAGGAAATGATGGAAATGTTTACGAAATGTGCCAGAATGTGTACGAGTCAAAAATGATCAGATTGTCCCTGATGAGCAAGACCGAGGATGATGGTGGCAAGGAAAAACTCCCTGAGATATCAATAGGAAGAAACCTTCCAGACTCAACGAGGAACCCATCCTCACCTGGGTGATATCAGGGATTGAACTGCAGTCATACTGTGTGTTAGGAGGCTGGAAGTTCAATACAACAGTTGATGTCTTTAAGTTAATATGAAGTCTAGTTTGTTCAGGTAGACTTGAGGAAATTCCAGTCTTGAACTGCATCAGCCGAGGCCAGGACCGTCTACATGGTAAAGTGCTACCGTCCCCAGTCACCACGCAGACCACATGGGGCATCCATCTTCAACAATATACTACATATTCCAATGCAGTGTAATATATAGATTTTATTGATAATTTGTGGCATGAATCAGACTACACCCTGGATGGTGTGCCAACTATTCACACACACACACTACAAGCAATTTGGAAACCCTGATCAACCTCAGGAAAACTACAGTACCTGAAGGAAACCAACCAAGCACTTAGAGAAGGTGTGAGGTGACCGTGCTCCCCACTAAGCCACTGCGCTGCTCTCAATTTAACTAATCATGATTACAGTACATTCTTTGTACTCATACAGTAGGTGGTGCCATGGATGCAAAGTGACTTACATTCTTTCTAATACATAATGTATTATGCTCAAATAGGCCTATTAAAAGACCACGCCAGCATGGCGATGCTTAATGATTTATCAGGCAAGAAACATTCACCAATAAACCCTGCACGAGTTGGAAACATATGAGCTAGGCCTTTTATTGTGTCATTTCTTTAGCAAATGTAACTATTCGACGCATAGAAAGTGTTTTGTTTTTAAAACAAAGAGGTGCTTCACGTCAAGGAGAAACCTGCCATCATACAGTAATGTGCCCCATCAAACCCTACTGTCATGAGCTCCTTGATTCACACTAAGCAACAACCCGAGGACTGAAAAATATTTCTAGTCAATATCCATTTCTTTGAGATGAAAACCTTTCTGCTGACGCCATGTCGGTGGGAAAAAAAATGTTATTACCATTGTTCATACCCACAGCCATAACTTTTTTTTTTTTTCTTTTTTTTTTTTGCTGGAGAAAGGAATAACGGTAGGGCAAAAGAAAAGGAAAAGGAAAAAGATAGCAACCACGGGTAATAAATGACTACAGGCCGATTGGAACAGAAAGCTTTTCTTAAGTGTTTCCATTGCTAAGTCCATCTCATGAAAAAGATAGCAGACCATTTCAGCCAGCATTGAAATCCACATTTAAGGCAAACACTTGAGGCAATCGCAAAATGATGGATGCAATGGAACCGGTGTAGTTCACGTCAGCTCAAGTTGCTACAGTACAGTATATATCTAACCTTTGTCTGGTTTCCCATGTACAACAATACAATTCTAATTTGATATAAATACATTTATACGGTCATGTCATCATATGCCTATGGGTGATGCAGTTAAAAAGAAAGGAAAGCTGATAGAAACACACTTCTGCTTGAGTGCATCTGGGAAGGTTTTATCCCTCCTGCTTGGAACTTCCCTCCTACTGCTCTAGATTCCCACAAGGAACTCAAAAGCTTTTCACCGTCTGTCAAATCTTACCCTTGATTTAGTGTATGAAGCTATTGTATACACCTGTAAAAGAGCAATGATTTGATAATCTCACTATCAAGTATCACCAAGAAGAAGGTGGGTTCCCTATGAAATCCTTTCGAGATTTCGTCTTAATATCATCTCTGGGAGTTTTTCTTGCCCCTGTTGGCCCTAATTTACTTAGTACAGATCTACTGTAGTCTGATGTAACAGATTTTTTTTGTTTGTTTGTTTTTTAATCACAACAACAACAACAAAAAAAGATGGTGGGAACAAAGCTTGGCGTTTTATAGTACAGTGACTCCATTGCAAGTTACACCAAATGAGACCACCAGATCAAACCCTACATAGGCTCACCTTTAACTATATTATATGTCAACTGCTTCAACCATTTATTCTGTACCTCATGTGTTTATGTCTGTGAGCATGCCAGCTCTTGGGTGTCAATGTGACCCTACAATAGTTTCCCAGCCATGTTCCTCAAACCGTACTACATAGCCAGGAGAACAGTGACTTGGATCTGTCTTGTCGGGCGTTATCAATTCTGAAAAGCGAAGGACTTCACATGCCCGTCGTCCATCACCCCGACAGTGCGCAGAACAACGAGCAAAAAAAAAACAACAACAACAACAACACATCAGCCTGGTGGCCTCCCCTGCAGTGAGAACACGGACACCCAGCACTTCGGGAAGCCTTAACAAGCCGAGCTCGCCTCGTGCTGACCTCAAGAGTCTGTCAGCTTCTCTGGGATTTAAGCGTCACTCACTCGGGCTAATGCAGAGAAAGTACAGAGGACAGACTTCCATCTGCTGTAAACTAAAATAGCTGATTAAGATGGAAAGCTGACAGCAAGGGCGCCTCAGTCTCCACCGACTTACTGTATGATTGAATAAAAGAGAAAATCAAAACAGAAAGCAAGCCTTCCAGGAGCTTTTAAGCACTTGCAACATTTGTAGTGATTAGTAGGAATGATTGAGGCTCAGCTCTCCACAAACATTTTGACATACACTCACTGGCCACTTCATTAGAAACTCAGGTGCACCTGCACATTCGTTGATTTACCCAAATCAGCCGGCAGCACAGTGAATAAAACCAAGAGCTTCAGTTAATGTTCACATCAAGCATCAGAACGGGGAAAACGTGGTCGCTGTGACTTTGACTTCTTGACATTTGTAGATTGGTTTGAGTATTTTTGAGATAACCGTCTCACATTTAAAAAAAAAAAAGAAAAAAAAAAAGCATCCAGAAGTTCTTAGGACAGGAATGCCTTTTTGATGAGAAAGGTCAGAAGAAAATGAACAGACTGCAGGTCTGAAGGCTGCAGGAAATCAAATAACCACTCTTTACAACTGTGATAAGCAGAAAAGCATCTCCGAATGCACAACAATGTCAAACCGTACGGCAGCAGGTTAGTAGGACGGGTGGTAGGATGTACAACGGTGACGTATTTGTAATTGAAGGAAAAGCATAAATCATTGTAGGTGAGATGTAAATTAGTGGCACGTTCTGTTGACCTCTGAAAAGTCTCAGGTCAGGCCAAACAGGGCAAAAAGCAATTAGTCTTCCAGGAAAAGCCAGAGTTGATGAGTGAGATGCCAAAAAATAGCATTCATTTAGCCATTACTCTTCAAGTATTGCCTTTCACCCCGTGTGAACAATGTACTCCCATGGACTGGAACAGCCTTAGGGCCACTCATCATGCCTTAATTCAGTTCCTGCCCTTTCAGCTGGCCTCACACACCTGCCACACACGCAAACCCATCAAACAGTAACAGAACGAGAGTGTGATCGAGATCAGAGATAAGAACATTATAAAATCCATCAGAAGACAGACGAAGTCTAGACAGACTCTATGCGCTTCCGTTAAGTCGTATAAAGTCTGCTTCTATCACTCATCCCCTGGATTACAATAATATGGTCAAATTTTTACACGTCAGCACAAAGACAGGTAGAAGCTGTTTTTTGTTTTGTTTTTTGGCTTTTTTTCATATATTTCCAATATTCTAGAAGACAACTGTGACTAAATGAAAGCACACTGCACTACATTATAATGTAGAAAGAAAATCAAGGGACATTATATCAAATTGTGTGTAATGTGTGAAATGGTTTTACACCACAGCGCTACTGAATTCATGAATCTTATTGGTCGAGAGTTATTGATTCTTTCTCTATGACAGCGGCGCGGGGCTGTAATGAAAGTCACAGGCTTATATTAAAGCCTTCAGTCTAATGCGCCAGCATTTCTATAGTCGCTGCTCATTCACATAGACTTGTATGGTGCAAACAAACTTCAAAGAAATAGTTATTTAACAATATCTGGAAGGATAAAAAATGAACTAAGTTTTAATGAACTTAAAATTTTGCGCAACAGTAATTAGCACGGGTGGCACGGTGGTGTAGTGGTTAGCACTGTTGCCTTGCACCTCCAGGGTCCGGGTTCGATTCCCGGCCCGGCTCGATTCCCGTCTCTGTGTGCATGGAGTTTACATGAGCTTCCTCCGGGTACTCCGGTTTCCTCCCACAGTCCAAAGACATGTAGGTTAGGCTAATAGGTGTTCCCAAATTGCCTATAGTGTGTGAAAAAATGTGAGTATGTGTGTGTGCTCTGGGATGGATTGGCACCCTGTCCAGGGTGTACCCCGCTTCGTACCCCAAGTCTCCTGGGATAAGCTCCAGGCCCCCCATGACCCTGAATACAGGATTAAGCGATATAGATGATGAGTGAGTGAGTAATTAGCACGATAGTCGCTTACAGTACGTACTACTTTCACTAGCATCATGTAGCTGTTTGAGTTTAGCTATTTCAATGACAGACATTGTGTAATGCTAATAATCTAGCTACAAAACGCTACAACAACTTCCACTCTCCTCGGAAGATTTTGGAGTGTTTCTGTGGGAATTCGTGTCCATTCATACCGTAGAGCATTTACGAGGTCGGGCACTGATGAAGGCCTGGCTCGCAATCTCCGTCCCAGTTCCTTCCAAAGATGCTCGATGGGGTTGAGGACAGGACTCTAATTCAAGTTCTTCCACACCAAACTCACCAAACCATGTCTTTATAATCGTTGCTTTGTTGGAATGGAAAAGGGCCCTTCACAAACTGTTGCTAAGAAGTTGGGAGCATAGCGTTGTCCAAGATGTCTTGGTATGCTAAAGCGTTACTGGCGATAAGGAGTCTGATTGAAACACATGAATTAAATAATTAACATGTTTAACCAAATACTTTTGTCCATACAGTGTATATTTAAGAGCCGTCACATTTTATGGCGTCATTAGCGATCTAGGTAGCTAACTAGCTTGGTCTGGAAAGCTAGCAAGCAACACTTTTACAGCATTTCCAGAGCAACAAAAGTGAGTGGACATTGTATAACAGAACAGTTAAAGGTTAAGTGCCTTGCTTAAGGGCTCAGCGACGGCTGCTTAGCAGTGCTGGGATCTGAACTTCAAACTTAACCATCGAGCTGTAACCCGACAAACACATGCCACATCGTTTTCTTCCTAACAACGTGACTAGCTCGGTCTAAACAAACCGGATTTTTCAGAGCATTAGATTATGTTCTCCAATGAAACACAATCAACTCTAGATAGTTTATTTAATAGCTAGCGATGCTGGAACATAATGTCTGTTCAATACCACGTGGACGTTAACGTAAGCAGTGCAGTTCCCATTACAATGATGGTGATTTCACCCAGTGGACAGGATCTATAAACTATTTAACATGTGTGCTGACGAACACCATAATTACCACCATCTAAGACCAAATATATCAACGTGAAGGCTACTATTTTATCTCCTACCCATTTGCCTAAAACATGCTTTTCCCATTCTGGTATTTGTCAGATAAAGGAAGTTGAAATTTTCTGTGTACTCTTGAAAGGTCATAAAAGGTGTTTGACTTCATCTTAGCATTCATAAAACCATGCTTGAATCTGTTTAGCAGTGCGTACACTATGGAGGCATTATCATATTGAAATAGGGAACCAGCATGTCTGGCAGAAGCCAGTGTCGAGTCAAAGAGTGAAAGATTTCAATGCAGGTTTTTGTGCTCTCAGCTCCAGCTTCTACAATGTGCATGTATGGGGTTTCTGAAACTGAATTCCTGGCATAAATTTCAGCTTTGAAAATGAACCGTTTTTTATCAGGGCTGAGTCACAGAGAGGTCTGGATTCAATATCATCATTATTTCTGAAGCTATAATTTTGCGTCATTTTCTTAAGTGACCATCTATTCCTGTCATCTGTTCGGGTTCTCTATATACTCTATCCGGCTTTTTGCTTTGTTGTATTAAACACTGACAGTTTGGATCATTTGGTAGGGATTTTTTTTTTTTCAAATTATTATTATAATTTTTTATTATTTTTTTTTGAAATAATAGAAGTTGTATGTTCTTACTTGCAAATTGATTGTCAGATAGCTTGTACAGACTGCTAATTAGCAGTCAACCCGGTGTGACTCACCTGATTAGCCAGCCTGTAATTATGATTTATTTCTACTTGGATCTTGGCTCATTTTCTTTTATCACGTTTTTTTTTTATTTTATTTTTTTATGAACTGACAGAATGCAACTATACCGAAAGGAAACTTTTAATGATTATGAACTTTTGCATGGAAATATACAGTAAAGTGAAAGAATACTAGTCAGCTCAGATATCTTCAATATTAGGTATTTAGTAACCTAGTAACAAGCATAAGGATCCATCCAATAATGGAAACTTCAAAGCACTTATGTACAGTAAGTTACTCTGGATAAGAGCATCTGACAAATGCCTAAATGTAAATGTATGTAGTCCAAAAAATAAAGTTTGTACATGATTTTGGCTCATGTGTTTGCTAATCAGTTCCTTGGGTATATGAATCCTGATGTACAAAACTGCGTGGCTGTTGAATGTCTATGCAATATGTCACATGACCTGATTTCCAATTTATCTTAAGCGATCACCACCCCTGAATTCATATCTGATCCCGAAGGTTTGTGGAGACAACAAGTTATTTTGGCATCAGGTCAAAAAGGTGCATGTGTGTGAAGTCCACTTGCATTCCAGCGGTGATATGCCATGGTACTGCTGCGTTCTTGGGGTGACGTGTGACCTCCAGGTAGTGTCCCCTGGCCAGAGCGGACACGTTAATGACCATCTGCTCAGTAAGACCCAGTCAACATCTCTTTAATGAAGACGAATGGGAGGACCAGGAGGCGTCCAGCAGGGGGCTAATGACGCACCTTCAGCTGCTAACCTGCCACCCTACTGTGACTGATGGGTAGACGCACCTTAGGGGTCTGTACCAGTACTTCCAGAACCTCTGGTGAACTCCGTCTCTATCTAACTGCACACTGATTAGGACTGTTGTTTTCCCAAACAGTATGTACCGGAACGGAAGATGCCTTAAAAGGCATATCAAAGGCTTTACGATATAAAGTAACTCCCTTCAAGTAATGAACTTTCCAAGATACGAATGTTCAATCATGGAGGTTAGATCACATGTCGGTGGTAGATTTGTCACGTGCATCCTCTGCAAGTGCAGTACACGCCCAGGATGTCCGGAAGCAACGAGAGGCAAGCAATAACGATGGAGAGAATGGAGCGAGGTGAAAAGATGGCAGAAGTCACTCATTCTTTTAACATCAACCATCAGTACACCTCTAGAAAACTAGATACTGTAATGTGAAATACTGTAATATACTGTGTATAGCCAATCGTGTTAGTATCCTAGTATCTAGATAATGTCATTCATACAGTGAAGTAGAGGACTTACTGTATACTGGAGCGTAAGAGACCTTAGTATAGCATACAGGACACAAATGCATAAATGATCAAAACAGCATGATATTTATTAGGTGGAATACAATACTCACGGTTGTAGTTCATAGCCAAGGTCAATGAACAAACAGGTAGCGTTTTACGACGTAAAAGGAATATTCATGATAGAAAAAGGAAGACAATAAGCGAGAGATAAATCTAAGAGAGAGAGAAAATTAGAAAACAACGATTAGACTTTGCAATAAAGAACAGAAAGAACAAGGCATAAACATAAAAAAACATAGTCAAAAGATTAACACAGCTCAGGTGAGCACTTTAGGGTAATGACAGGACGCGGCAGAGACGGGGCTAAAGAAGAAATAGAAATACACAGCATAACAAACACAGGGAGTGAACTTAAACACTTGAGAGGCGGGAATCGATCGTGACCCTTCCTGAGCGTGACCAGGTACTCATGATTGTAGGACAAGACCTGAGGTCTAGAAATTCTGTATCGCAGAACTACATGATTTCAGTGGATGGATAAAGAACTAAACACACTGGAAATGTTTCTTTAGCATAAATCTGCTTTCTATATTAAAAGAGATAGCGGTAGCAGGAAGGAAAAGCAGTTCAGCTAGCTACAGGACACGTCCTCGACACGAACACAGCTGCTTCGCTTTCATGTCATTTCTAAACACTATGTTGATGTTGGAACACAGGAGGAGCGATTGCGAAACATTCCTACAGCTTGGCGCAAACTGATTGATTTTTTAAAATTATTATTATTATTTTATTTTTGAGCTCTGGTTCACAGATTTGTATTGTTTGTGAAATAAACAAAGAATCAATTGATGATTGCGAGGGGTGTTTAAGTCAAACTGGGACTTTATTTCTCTATGAATGTAATCTCCTGCTATAGTAATGCAATCATCCCAGTGTTTCATTCATTAGTGTTTGGATACCATCAAAGAAGAAGGTTTTCAGACTGCCTAGTTCACGTCTGAAATACCCAGGAACTCCTTTAATGGCAAACATATGGAAATGACTTGGACTGTATGGACTGGACGTTGCAATAACTGTGTCCCAGCAGACTTCCTGTACTGTGCAAATGGTGAATAATTCCACTCGCTGAATGTTCACAAGAACGACTCTTCCAGGATACGTGCGACCTTCTTTAAGATCTTTGCTCCATTGAAATGTTTTACTGCGGCTAAGAGTCTCATCACTTAAATCATAAAAAACGTTCGTCACAAGTCCTGGTTCGACTCGAACGCCCTGAATTTGGAATTTTCTCAGAGTTACAGTAGGCCTAGAGGCAAACGTGAGGTTTTTAGTTAACATCAAAGAACTGTTACATATTGCTGATCTGAAATCTCAGTTCAGGATGCAGTAACAACACCAACAATGTTCTTTGCGACACGTTTAATAAGAAATCAAAGGAATAAAAAAGGGAGGGGGGGGGGATCACCAAAAAAGAATTTCTGTAACAATATTTTTGATAACACCACCCCACACGCGCACACACACACACACACACACACACAAACACACACACACGCAATCACACACACAAACACAGATTTCCTATCTGTCCCATTTAAAATATCTGTCGGCTTTATTGCATTTCATGAAAGCTGCACTGATATGTCTTTCCGAGCTTTATGAGAAGTGTCAGTACTGACACGGGATGTTTCTCGGATTTCGCCCTTATCGTTTCCCGCCACAAAAAGTCACAACCAAAAAGTGACAGTGATCTAACCGTGGCATATAGAAGACTAGCTAAGTTTTATGATATCTCTATATTTTTTTTCTTCTTGTTTGTGTTTGATCTAAAATGAATCTCTATTCATTTTGTTTCGGTCTGAGACTCTGGCGTGATCGCGGCAGGTTACTGTGCTATTTTCCCATCACTCACGTGTTGCTGCAGATCCTTACGTGTCAATAAAGTCAGCGAGAGATGAAACCGTAATCGCTGGTCCATTGAATGAGCTTTAGAACATAAAAATGGAGGCATTACTTTTAAACCTTGAGCGTTCTCAGAATGAAAAGCGACGCCAGAGAGGCAGCACTTGTCCAGCGGTGTCATACACTCAGTCAGATATAAACAAAAAACAATACATTAGGTAGCAAGTATGAGGGGATAGATATACGCCTTCATCCGTATGTCTTTTCACCGTGTCCAAAAACTGGCTGTTGCTGTCAGAATAT